>JASDQU010102050.1:28343-46563 GCA_032191745.1 Picea mariana
TATGTAAATGTTTCCCTTTTACGTATTGGTTACGTTATCCCCCTATGGGATACGTAACCCCATTAACATTATATTTTATTTTTAACCATTAAATTAATACTTAATCAATTAATGACTCACTTAATAATTAATCATTCATTAACCCTCATGTACACCATTTAATATTATCCATTTATAAATATTATTTTATGATATACATACAATTTAGATAATCTTTAGGATTATTATTAAATTAACCATCTTAATAATTAAGGGTCATTACACATTTGTTTCTCCTTGGTTTTATCAACCCCGCAAGACTTGAGTTGCAACAACAAATCCTTGTATTTGGTAAAGAAATATTGGATATTGTTGAACCTTTTTGGATACAATGTGAGAAATCACACCTTGAGCATGTGTCCCCTCATCTCATCCTGTTTTTCAAAAATCCCTTCCATGGTGGTCCAGGCTTCATTGGGGGTTTTACAGGAGGATATGTGAAAGAGAAGTTCAGGAGAAATGACATTGCATATTGTTTTGAATGCTTCATCCATTCGATTTAGATACTTGGATTTTTCTATGGCTGATGTTGGTTTTGTCTCTATGTTCATGGTTAACCTATACAATCCTATGCTTCGAATATGCATCATCATATTCCCCTTCTATGCAAATAAATTGTAAGGTGTAAGAATGAATTCCTTTGGAAATTCCATTTTTCTGCTATCTTCAATCTTCGGTACCTGCAAAAATAATTTGGTATGTCTTTTCCCTAGAAGTCCATCGGCTCTAATACCATCTAAATGTTTTGAACTTGCACATAATAGATCTAGCTGGGAATTGACATACACAGTTGTAGAGAAAATAGAAGAAAAGAGAAGCAGTAGAGAAAGAATGGAAGAATTATCATTAACCAAATGAATGAATGAATGATAATTTACACATGATATACTCTGTATAACTCAACCAAAGTGCGTTGGAGGAGAAGATAATGCACCATAGTGGTGGTATAGAGTGATATAGACACACACTAGAAGTTACAGGAGTCTAGTCTAGTCTCTCAGGCAGTTACAGGAGTGAAATACCACCTAGTTGAGTTAACTACTCCATCAGTCTTCAATTAGCTGACTGAAACAAAGTGAAGTGAGGAGGAGATCAAGGAATCATGGGTAATATGCTAGTATGGTGATGATACCAAGGAAATTGTGCAATAGCTGGTGATGATCCCAATGTTGTATGGTGACAATCCCATTGTAGCATCTAGAATCCACTCAAGTGATCAAATTGAAGTGAAAAGTGAAGAGAATATTCTCCCTAGAGGATTATTATTCCTAAAATATAGGAGACTGAATAATGACTAATAAACATAGGAAAAACATTAGGAAAAATAAATCCTAGGTGTGTGTGAAGTAACTCCAACAATGCTATTCATGTTATGATTTTGGGCACAAAGTTATGAATTATAGATCCAATACCAAGAACATAAGAAATGATGAGGGTTATACAAGAATTGGTTATCCAAGAAGATCTCATGAAGCACAAAATAGCAGCTACAACAGAATTGGATCATTAAGTGATGAGGTATAATTCTACAAGTGAAAAAAATTTGTACATATGGCTAGAGATTGCAGACTCATTGTTCCTCCAAGGGAATCAACATAGAATATCAACAGTCATAAGCAGGAACAATAAATGATATGGATATGAAAGCATGATCAATTCAACATTGAAGAATGCAATCTTTCTCTACAAGCTCAACACAAGAAACGTGGATGGTATCTTGAGAGTGGATGCTCAAATAACATGACAAGTTGTAAATGTGTTGAACCTGCACAGAATAGATATAGCTATAAAATAATACACACAGAGAGAATTTGAGAAAGAAGAATAAGGAGAGAAAGAACAAAAAAATTATCATTAACTATTATGAATAATGAATAATTTACACATGATATACTCTGTATAGATCAATGAGTGTGCACTAGAGAAAAAAAATGTGCCATAGTGGTGGTATAGAGTGATATGGACACACACCAATAGTTACGACAGTAAACCGCCACCTAGTCTAGTCTTTGAGGCAGTTATGAGAGTGAATTGCCACCTAGTTGAGTTAACTAGTCAACTAGTCTTTAGCTAACTGACTAAACAAAGAGTAGTGAGGAGTTAACTCAAGGAATCAAGGCTAATGCACTAGTCTGGTGATGATACCAAGGAAAGGTTGAATTATCATGGTGATGATCCCAATGTTGCATGGTGACAAAACCAATGCACCATCTAAACTCAACTCAACTAGTCAAATTGAAGTGTCAACTGAAAGAGAATATTATCCAGGTGAAATATTCTCCCCTAAAATATAGGAGACTAGATAATGACTAATTATGACTAATAAAAAAGGAAAAACCTTAGGAAAAATAAATCCTAGGTGTGTGTGAAGTAACTCCAACACCCCCCCTGAACATCACTATGGTGAAAATAAATAATGGGTCCCAGAAATGAGGCCATGTTATGTACCCAAATACAAAAGATACATTGAAATAAAGTGAGGAAAGAGGAAAAACCTCATGGGAAAACCCTCCCCTCAAGGTACAATCTATGTATAAAGAAGAACTACAATTACTAAGCAACTGTGTCCTTCACTCCAAGACAACTTCGCAGAGAATGAAACTTTTTCTTAGTGAAGGTCTTGGTGAAGATGTTTTTCGTCTATTTTGATGAAGGAAAGAATAGTAAGCCGATGATCCCCTCATGTACTATGACCTGAATGTAGTGCATATGGATCTCGATGTGCTTCATCTGTTGCCTTTGAACTAGATCTCTGTAGAACTTCAGAGTGCTCTGGTTGTCACACTAGATGATGACCGATCAATGAAACTAAATGCCCAACTCGGTGAGAAACTATTGTAGCCACATATCCTGAATGGTTATGTTAACTACCCCTCTGTACTCTGCCTCAGCTAAAGATAGATAAATGGCATCTTTCTTCTTACTCGACCAACATATAGGCCCAGAACCAAGATTAAGTGAGTAACCATATGTGGACTTGCGTTCAGTGTTATCGCCAGCCTAGTCGTAATTAGTAAACTCGATGAGATCTAGTGTAGATTTTTTTGCATAATGAATCCCAAAGGTGATGGTGACCTGTACATATCGAAGGATACACTTTGCAGCTTTCCAATGTAGCTCATGTGGCTCCTGCATGAACCTGGAAACTGTGCCAAATGCATATGAGAGGGCTAGTCTGGAGTGTGTGATATACAACAAGCTCCCCACTAGTTGTCTGTACAGTGTGTTGTAAACCATTGGAGTCTCTCCACCATCCTCAAGTTTGAATCCTGATAAGAAAGGAGTCAGAACAGACTTGCAGTCTGTCATGTGAAATCTCTTAAGGAGATCTCGTGCATACTTGGCCTGAGATAGTTTGATGCCTGATGCATCCTCACTAATCTCGAGTCCAAGGAAGAAGTGTAGCAGACCCATGTCCATCATCAAAAAACTATCATGTATAATCCTCTTAACTACAAAAATTGTTGCAGTCGAGCACCGGTGATCAAAAAATCATCGACATATAGGACTAAAAGTAGAAGTGAATCATTCGTTCTGAGCATGTAGACATTCGGGTCTGATTTACAACATACAAAGTTATGTGACAAAAGGTAGGAATCCATCTTGGCATACCATGCCCTTAGAGCCTTCTTGAGGCCATAAAGAGACTTCTTCAGTCAATAGACCAAAGATGAGTCCTGCATAAATCCCTAGGGTTGATCCATGTAGATCTCCTTAGAAAGATCACCGTGAAGAAATTCATTTTTCATGTCCATCTAATGGACTTCCCATCCCTTGGATGTCACAATGGAAAGTGCCAATCATATGGAATCCATTTTTGCTACTGGAGCAAAGGTTTCATCATAGTCAATACCATGAACCTGTTGAAAGCCTTTGGCGACAAGCCAGTCTTTGTATCTTCTAATCTATCCATCTACTGCGCTCTTGGTCCTGTAGACCCATATGCATCTAACAAGTTTCCTTCCAGAAGGAAGGGGAACCAGATCCCAAGCCTGGTTCATGAGGAGGGAGTTGTACTCCTCCTGCATGGTGGATTCCTAGAAGGGATTCCCAACAGTCTCTCCATAAGATTGTGGATATGAATACAAAACCAAGTAAAGATGCTTGGAGGGCAATGGTTTAGTGGAATTGAGTGCAATAGGAAGCTCCTTGAAATCAGATCGAGTCCTCCTAGTATCGGTTGGATCACCAACGAGATCCCCTGCATCCTGAAGAGTAGTTCGTTCCCACTTGGGCCTCTTCTCTGGATCTATAACTGCATCTCAATGCTCTAACTTTGCATCTAACTGTATTGACTCTGGATCTGAATCATATGAGTCCTATGAATCATAACTCTCATCGGAATAAGAGTTAGCATGTGCATGCTCATGATCTCGGACAGGTGGAAGAGTGAAGGTGTCTACATGCAGCTGTTGAGTTACATGCAAGACACTTTCCTTGAATTGGACACTACACTGAATGATGAGCCAATCCGAGGAAAGATCAATAAGCCGATATCCCTTCACACTATTGGGGTATCCAACAAAAATTCACCCAGTGCTTTGTGGATCAAGTGCCTTCCTCTTTTCAGAGGGAATCTGAGCCCATGCATTTGAACCGAAAATGCGAAAGTGGGTCACTTCCAGTTTGAAGCTACTCCAAGCCTCATACGGGGTCTTAACCTTGACAGATCTATGGGGAGATCTTTTTTGGATGTATGTTTCACAATTAAGTGCTTCAGCCCATATTCTTTGTGGTAGAGGCTTTGCATGCATCATGCAAGATGCCATATCCTTTAGAGATATGTTTTTTCTGCTCAGCAACTCCGTTTTTCTGAAGCGTATAGGGAAATGTATGATACAACTGAATCCCTACCTTATGGAAAATATTTTGGATCTCATGATTTACATACTCTCCCCCATTATTAGTTCAGAGGACTTTGATCTTCTTTCCAGACTGTGTCTCAACCAAGGATTTGAAATCTTTGAGGTTTTGAAATACCTCAGATTTTTGTTTAAGAAAGCAGATCCAAGTAAAACATGATAAATCATCAACAAAAATGAGAACAAAAATCGCTTTATTGATCGATGAATGTTGAAAAGGACCCATAAGGTCACTGTGGATCAGATATAAAGGTGTAGAGTCTCTCTGAGACTTTCCCTTGTCGAATTTATCTTGAGGGTGTTTCCCAAGAACACATCCCTCACACACTCCCTTGGAGAAATGGATGTCCGGTAGACCATCAACCAATTTTTTCTCGCTAAGATGTTTCATGTATCTAAAATTCAAATGTCCAAACCTTTCATGCCATATCCTACTACTTTCATTAGCATGAGTAAGCAGTAAAGCAGAATCAGGTTCAATGAATTCAGAAAAAGTATACAATCTAGACTGATGATTTACCTCACCGGTAGACCCCCTAGAGTTGGTTTGCATGTTGTAGATGTCCACAGAATTTGGTGTGAATATGACTTTATTTATGGTTCCGAAATTCATCATATGATACAGAGAGAGAAGGTTGATAGAAACTTTGGGAACGTGCAACACATTATTGAAGCTTCCATTGGTGAGTTCAATCCTTCCTTTTCCGATGTATTCAACTGAAGAGTTGTCCCCCATCAGAATAGGCGGAACTTTGCATGCATCCAAATAAGAATATACTGATTTTGAGACATTCATGTGATGTGATGCTCCTGAATCAATGATCCAAGCATCAGGAGAGGAGTTGATGGAAATCAAGGCATGGCTAGAATTTCCTTTCTTGGAATTCAGATCTTTTGGCTTCTTTTTCTTGGCACCCTTAGGGATGTGATCTCCAAGGTTGTTTTTTTAAAGTATTTGAGACATCATATATTTTTGTTTTTTCATGCATGTAGATTCCGAATGGAATCCTTTGTGACAGTACATGCATTTCTCTCCTTTCCTTTCATTTTCCCCTTTATATCCGGAGGCATCTGTGAAGGGTTTTTTGTACCCTTCCTTCTTCGAATGTGCATGAGATTTCTTCTTATATTTATCTTTATATTTCTGATATTTGTGGCTGCCATCATGCACAGTGAGTACATGTGCCCTTGGGCCTTTGATTGTGCCCATGTTGATGATCTTAGTTTGCTCTTATGTCAAGGATGCGATAAAGTCCTCAAGAGAAGGCATCTTCTAGGTGGCTCCGAAGGTGAATCTGGAAGTATCGAATGTGGATAGAAATACAGAGAATTCAGGACCAATATTGGAGAGAATGGTTATAACTATTTGTTTCTCCTTCGTCGATTTATCAACCCCGCAAGATTTGCATTACGATAGTAAATCCTTGAATTTTGTAAAGAAATCTTGGATATTTTCGAAGCTTTTTGGATCCAATGTGATCATCTCCACCTCCAACATGTGTCCCCTCATCTCATCCTATTTTCCAAAGAGACCTTCCAATGTTTTCCAGGCTTCATTGGGATTCTTACAGGAAGATATGTGAAAAAGGAGATCGGGAGAAATAAGACTCCAAATTGTTTCGAGTGCCTCATCCATGTGATTTAAGTACTTGGATTTTTCTATGGATGATGTCGGTTTTGTATATGTATTAAATGTTAACTTATACAATTCTCTGGTTCGTATATGTATGGATATTTTCTCCTTCCATGCAAAATAATTGTAAGGTGTAAGAATGACCTCTTTTTGGAAATCCATCTTTTCGTTGTCTTCAATCTTTTGTACTTGCAAAATTTTTGGTGTTGCTTTTGATTAGTAGTCTGTCGGCTCTGATACCATGTAAATGTGTTGAACCTACACATAATATATCTATATAAAAAATAATACACACATTTGCAGAGAGAATTTGAGAAAGAAGAAGAAGGAGGGAAAGAATGAAAGAATTCTCATTAACCGTTATGAATAATGAATAATTTACACATGATATACTTTGTATAGCTCAATGAGTGTGCATTGGAGGAGAACCAATGCAAAATAGTGGTGTTATAGAGTGATATGGACACACACCAGTAGTTACGAGGGTGAAATGCCACCTAGTCCAGTCTCTCAGGAAGTTACGAGAGTTAACTTCCACCTAGTTGAGTTAACTAGTCAACTAGTCTTCAGTTAACTGACTGAACAGAGAGTAGTGAGGAGTTAACTTGGGGAATCAAGGCTAATGCACCAGTCTAGTGATGATACCAAGGCAATGTCGATTTATCATGGTGATGATCCCAATGTTGCATGGTGACAAAACCAATGTAGCATCTAAACTCAACTCAACTAGTCAAACTGAAGTGTCAACCGAAAGAGAATATTCTCCAGGTGGAATATTCTCCCCTAAAATATAGGAGACTGGATAATGACTAATTATGACTAATAAACAAGGAAAAATAAATCCTAGGTGTGTGTGAAGTAACTCCAACACAAGTGACAAAGAAAATTTTTTGACATTGAAGAAGGAAAGATATGGATCAGTTTGATTTGGCAATGACAACTTAGCCAATATCATTGGAAAGGGCACAATCGAGCTCAGAATTAAGAATTCCACGATAGAAATTTTTTTATTAGTCGAAGACATGAAACATAATCTGCTAAGTGTAATTCAAATGTGTGATCAAGGACACATAATTGTGTTTGATTCAAAGAAGTGAAAGTTGAGGAGAGTAGAATCAGGAAAGTTGGTAGTTGCAGTTGTAAGGACTCCAAGAAACATATATGTTATGAATGAAATAGGAAATGAAAAATGTTTCTTAGGAAAGGACGATGAAATTTGGCTATCGCATAGAATAATGGGTCACATAAATTTTTATAATCTTTTCAAAGTTAGTAAAAAGGAAGAAATAGAGAAATGTTTGAGATCTCGAAGCCAACAAATATTCTATGCAAGAATTTTCTACAAGGAAAACAAACTAAGACAAAGTTCAAGTCAAAAGAGTATTCCACAACAAAACCACTAGATATTATACATACTTATTCATTTGGACCAACAAGAATTAAGGCATTGAAAGGTGAATAGTATTTCATGCTACTAGTTGATGACTACACAAAAATGACATAGTTTTCTTTGTAAATAAGAAGTTAGAGGCATTTGAAAACTTCAGGACATACAAAGAGATGGTTGAAACTGAGACAGAGTTGAAAATAAAGTTTTTAATATTAGAGAATGAAGGAGAATTTACATCAAATAAGTGTATGGACTTCTGCAGTGAGCATGGCATAAAAAGGCAATTCTCTATAGCTAGGAAACCTCAACAAAATGGAGTTGTCAAAAGAAAGAATAGGACAGTACAAGAAATGGCCAGAACTATGTTAATAGATTCCAAGTTGATGGACGTATTTTGGGTATAGGCAGTGCATACAACAATCCATATTCAAAACAAAGGAATGATCATAAATAATAGTGACAAGACCCCCTACGAGCTATGGAAAGGAATACCAACAAATGTAAATCACTTCAGAGTTTTCGGAAGAAAATTCTACATCAAAAGAAAAGATGGAAGAATTGGAAAATTTGATTATCGAGTTGATAAAGGAACACTTTTTGGGTACTCAATCAAAAAGAAATCATACACATGTTTCAATATGAGACCCAACAGAACAATGGAAAGCATAATTGTGATGGTTGATGAGACAAATGGTCGAAATATAAAAGAAAGTATAAAAGATTCAATGGAATAGGATCATGAAGAAGATTTGAAATAAGAAGACGTAGAGGAAGAAAAGTATATTGGTATACTTGGTGATATTTTTGCTAAGGTATACTAGTATACTGGTATACTTGGTGTTATCTCTTAGGAAATGTATATTGGTACACTGGTATACTTGGTGATATTGTTGCTAAGGTTGTAGCATCATTTTCCAAGGTATCAAAGGGAGGTTGACGGTGAAGTTTAATGGGTTGCAACAAACCCTAGTTTATGAGGTATACATGAGTTGCAAGTCAAAAAGGGGGCGTATGTACGTGGGATTCATGGATAAAAGGGTGTATATACATAGGATATAAAAGAGAAAGTCGCGTACATGTGAAAATATCATGAAAATTTGAGTAGATATTGGTACCAAGTCCCTAGAGTCTGAAAGGAAGGTTACAGGTCAAAATCTTATTATTTCAGGTCAGTTATATAGGTATTGGTATGATTTTATACTTGTTTTAATGGTTACTTCTTGTAATGATATGGTGTATGCTTGAGGCATACTCGATATGGTTGGTTCATTATTTGTGTATGGTATATATTGGTTTCTTGGTAGAGTGAGGAGCACTCTTATATATGGTTTATCACATGACATGGTTCTTATGGTTCTTATCTTTGAGTTGATTGTATATGGTTGAGAAATATTTATGTCGTATGGTGGCATATGCATGAGGGGCATGCATTGGCTCTTTGAGATACTTCATTGATTATATGGTACATATCTTCATATGGCTGATGATATAGTATATGGTATAGGTTGTACATGGTTGATGCTCTAGTTCATGATTCACTATTCATTTTTTATTTTATCTTTTGGTTCATGATTGATCTATGGGATAGTATGTATATTGCTATACACTTGATGCATGGTATGGTACATGTTTAGTTGGTTTATGAGTAGATACAGGTTGATGAGATAGTGACCGAGTTGTGATAGTGACAGTGACAAAGTTGTCACAATGACAGAGATAGAGTGATAGTGACAATGGCAGTGACAGTGTCAGATATTGTGATAGGAACAGTTGGTCTAAATTTATATTACAGGGCGATTGGACGGGGCAAGGATATGTGGTTGTAGCCACCTTCTGGTTGGAGCCGAAGAACTCAGGGGGTTGTATCCTCCTTCTGGTTGGAGCCAAAGAACTCAAGGAATTGTAGCTTCCTTCAGGTTGGATCCTAAGAATAGGGGGTTGGAGCCTCCTTCCAATTGTAGTTGGAGAAACGAAAGTTGGTTCTTCCAATGAATGTATTCTTTTGAAATATAAGAAAAGAATTCCATGGTTTTCTCTCGTTTTGGGTTTCCACGTAAATTTTGGCGTAGTGTGTATCTATTGTGATGTGAAGTTGTTTATGATTATACTACTGATGATATATTGAATGCTAATGATAAACTGTTGAATATTGTTGAAGAATAAATTGTGGTTAAAGTACTATAATTTCTCATTACTGATTCACCACCCCCTCTCCGTAATCCAATAGTTCTTTATCACCACCATTGTCATACCATCCAACTCATGCCTTTTTCATCTCCATACCATTGTTTCTATTATTTTTTCTCAATGGAGTACTCTTTTGGGACATTGTTGGTGAACTAGGGTTTTTATCGGTCAATTCCCTGCCATATTGTCTATGACCTTCATTGTTTTTTTTTATCTCTTCCATGTCATCTGAACTTGGTATGTCATGAATTCACAGAGATATAGATTATCTACTCCACCCTCCTTAAATTGTTCAAATTTAGTGAAATAAGAAAAATACCCAATTAATTCCATGTGTGTAGTGAATTTGTTCTCTGGGTCAAAACCCTTAACAAATTTAACTTCCTTTAAGCCATGTTGTTCATGATGTCCTTCCAATTCATCAAGGTGGTCTATATGCTTCACAGTAAATTATCCAATTTCCATGGTAGGGTTATGATTTTTTTTTTCGTTTTATCATAAAAGAAATGATCCCAAGTTTTGTAATGTCTGCACATTTCTTCGGCAAAAAGTATATATGACACATAAAAAGGGAGAAGAAAAGGTTTCTCTTCACTACCAAACAATCTGATAACAATGAATTATTCAGAAATTTCATAAGCTCCTTTCCCAAAGAGAAAGGTGGCAGATTCAAGAGAAATTCTAAATGTATTAGGACCAAAGATCAACTTTTTAAAATCTAAAATAATATTTTTATGAACTGGGTAAAAATTGTATTGAGTTTAATGTTTGTACAAAACCAAGTATCATGCATAAATGGGTTCCAAATTAAAATCAACATGTTTTTCCCTCATCAATTCTTCAAATTCATGGACATGAGCAATGGAATAGATGAGTTAATAAGTCATGTAAAAATTTTAAGTATTTTTTAAATTACTAATTTGGAAAGAGACCTCGCTCAAAACAAGATATATGCAATATATAATAGATTTTTCATTCAAAGCATAATGTAGGGAATATATAAGATTCTTCAATACCAACACAGTAGATTCCAAACCAATAATGCAGGTGTTGCGATAAATATATGCACTATTAATTCCCACATTTAATTATCAACCGAGGCTCGTAAGCTTCAAGGTGTAGACACAAGAAATGTAGGATCAGAGCCTAGTCTAGCCTAATCTAAAGTTGACAAAACAATCTTCAAACCCACACTGTAGGAAATTAACACTAAGGATTCATCACTGGGATGTAGGAATAACTTATTTCTATAAAGACTTAGATAACAGTCTTTCATGCACTCAGGGTGATGTTTGTTTTATTAATCATGAGTAGCTTACTTATGTTTTTTGTCCTTCAATGATTATTTCCTATAGTGGATCCACACTTAAATGAAATAAAAAAAACAAGAAAACGGAAATAAATTCAATTGACATGAAATAAACTATGGGAAATCCAAATCACAATGAAATCAAACTAATAATGACCAATAAGCGAAATTAATCTAAAATTGGATCTCAAGAACAATTCTTCAAATGGTTACAACTGTTGACAAAAATAAGAGTGCTCTAAAAAAAATGCATGAAAGGAGAATGGATGTCTGATTAATGACAAGATTGGACAATGAGAAATGAACTCCTTTATGTTCACTCGAATTGCGGATTTGAAAATTTCTCATAAATAGTAAAAGAAATCAGAATGTAAGAAGATGGTGCAATGGTATTAGAACAATTTCTTGTATATTGTTTTATTGGATTTCCAAGCATAATTTTACAAATGAATGTCAATGAATGGAATGGTAGTGAGACACTTCAATATCCAATGGTGGAATGAGCAAGCAATGTTAAATGAAATTATAGAAACAAAACACTATTACACCAACTGAAGAATCATTCCTAAGTATGTGCTAATATGAATATACTAAATTGAAACTGAACTTGCAACTCTACAAAAATTGAATGCAAATCAACAAGATAACAACTAAACTAGAAATGAAATTTATACAAAAAATAAACAAAAGCAATCTAATCTATGAGAGTAAAAGAGGGTAGCAGGGTATTACTCAAAATGAGGGGACCTTCCCATGCTGAATAAACTTGCTTAAAAGACAATCAAATCAAGTGAATAAGATGCATAGTAAACCAACAACAGTCAATCCTCCATTTTGATCAAAGACTCTGTTTTTACATGGCAGTTAACTCCTTAAAGCTTTCTCATAAGAACACACCTCTTACTTACAAACACCTCATTAAACTAATGTCTCTTTCTCACATCCCTATGAGGCTTATTTATATATTAAAAATCATTGAGGAGTGTATGGGACCGAATCCCAATGATCAGATTTCAAATTTTACATTTTTAGGCATAAATCCCAAAATTTTGGGTTTTAATGTAATTTGGGCATATTCAAGTTAAGGATCCACCCATATCTTCTAAACAAATTTTCATTTTGAAAAAGTGCCATCAGTTTACTCAATTTTCCATATTCTAGACAAAACCCATTTCATAGAATTTATAGATCCGATGTCATCTGCATGGAAATCGAGGCACAATTTGGCAGTTTGAGATTTTTGCTAATTTTTGCAGAATCATTCCCACTGAGCTGGAGGTCCACATGTGTGATTTGGGTGAATTCTTCCACACGTTTCTGCATGTAAACATTTCTCTAGACAAAAGCCATGTCCCCGATTTTCCTCTAGAAGCTTTCCAAAATTTTGATCTATATCTGGTACCAGACGATTGTTGATGCTGGTACTGGATGAGCACAACATTGGTACCGAACGAGCGTAGAATCAGTACCGGACGATATGAGTACTGAACGACATGGAGTGTGGGTACCATATGACATAGAGTGTGGGTATCGGATGACTGTGCAGGTATCGGTTGATTGTAGAACCTTCTGGTACCGGATGACTTGGAGAACTGGATGACCTCCGGTGTGGGTATCGGATGACTTCCAATGTGGGAACATATTTTTTGGACATATAAATATAGGATTAAACCATCATCGATAAAATCATGTTAAAAACATATTTAATCACTTAAAAATACAAGAAAACAACAATAATTAACCACAAGGTAGAATGGATGTAATTAGTGGTAAGTGATTGGATAATGGCTATAGAATGTATGAAGAGTAAGGGAATATGTATTATGAATGGAGGCTTTACATGGTAGAAAATATGACATATTTGGAGCCCAACAACGGGTGAACAACCATGCAAATTCTATGTATATGTATTTTAGTGAAGCTACCTCAATCTTGGAAGCACCAGGGTTACTTCTTGGGTCCTCCAAATAATTGCTTAGAAACCTCTCCCCTCCTTTATGTTTCTTCATAAATTCATCGGCCTCTTCATTTTTTAATCACAAGGTAGGTGTAGGGATCGTAGCATTTTGGAGAATGTTGAAGGAGCTAGATAAATGGGTTGGTGTCCTTGCAATTGAATTATTCTTTTCTCAGAGTTGTACTTACCTGTGCACCATTGACCAATTTCTTTGAAGTTTGTCACTTCTGGAACATAACCTTCTAATAATATTCCTGAGGTCCAAATTAAGTTCATTTTCTTCTCGGCCAGAGAAAGTTTTTTGTAGTAATTGTATGCCCTATACCACCGAAACTCTTGATTCTCACACCCATATGTGTTTAGTGTATCTCCACAATACAACTCTTTTTTTATTAATTGACATTCTCTTTCTACTTTTGGATTTGATAATAGGTGGCACTACTATCTATATTTACATATTTACATATTTGTTTTTACTTAATTTCACCACGTATTGTCCTAATAGTTCAATCAATCATAAATATTTCTTTTAATATTGTCTTCTTACATGAGATTTTAATTTATTGCAATATTTAATGAATGTTCTATGAAATTTATAATGGCATTATGTTTACACAAGTGGTAGTTGATGTGGGGGAAACAATAAATGTGATAAGAAGTCATGATGTGATGTTGTTGCAGATGAAAAATGTTAAGTATCAGAGTTTAAAATGAGGAATGGAAAGTGAAAATTGCATAACACGGGACTGCAAACCCATAGACCTACGAACACAAATATGAGGAAGCGTAAGGAGGTTCACACCGAAAGTTGAAAATTGGCTAAGATATGGAAAAATTTTGATAATTGAGAAAAATAGAATAAAGGAAAAAAGAAAATACAAGGAACAATCTTATGGGTGGTTAAATGAAAACACCAATTTGATCACAAATATGGATTAAAAAAACCATAACCCTGGGGAGATACATGAAACGAAAAATAAAATATGTGATATATAGTCATGCAACAATGCCTCCTACATTCTAGTTGTGACATTCATACATAATTTTGCCTCTTAACAATTTGGGCACTTCGTTACTACAGTATTGTTTAGGATGGAGTATAACTCTACAAGAGTAAAAAAACGTATATTGGTCTTGCCAGGACCCTTATTCAATACTTGTCCCATTGGATTCCTCTCCATAGATGATTTTAGGGGCTAGATTTTGCAAATGGGATAAGTTTCCATGGTTTTTCCCAAAAAATGATTCACCAATTTCCATTTTTTTCAAAAAATCATTCGCCCAAATTCTACAGAATAAAATTATTTACACTTGAAAATCGCCAATATTTTATAGAAGCTATATGAAATCCTTATAAAGTTGAATATTTTTACAAAATTATCGTCAAACATTTTACATTTTTCATATTAAGGACTAGTAATATTAGCTCAGATTTCTACATTTTAATATAAATTCCATCCTTCCAAATTATCCATGTTCCTCTCTTCACCCTATTCACCATGATACATATCGTTTTTAAGCCTTTTTCTTTTCTTTTTTTTCAGCGGATCCAACCCCCTTCATGACACCCTTATTTGATAGTTATCCCATTCGATTTCTCTCATCGCCCTTATCGTAGTGATATATATCACCTATCCACATTTTTTCAGTGGAACCAGTCCCCATTCTAGGAACCCAAACTTTCCACATGGCCAATACTCACACCCAACACCTACAGGCCAAAATTAGACAGAACAAGGCCTAGTTTAACCATTTCAAGGAACAAGTCCAGTTCTAATTTTCTAGAGTTGAAGGTAAGTTTTCCAAAGTTAAGCGATGCTTTGACCAATTAGAGGGAAAATTTGATGCTCTCAATGCCACTCTCCACTAGTTTCTGAATTGATCCCAGGACCCCCCACCCTTAAATAAACCTCCCAAGTATATGATGTTTCATCCTCCCATACTATGGTCTTTCATTCCAACCCCTTTCAACGTGACACATGTCTTCCCCGAGTTGAGGTAAATAAATTTTATGGATCCGATCCCAGAGGATGGGTCAACCAAATGGAGCATTAATTTTCTTTGCATGGAATTATTGATGAGTTGGACAAACTTTTCTATGTTTTTCTCTATTTGGATGATGGACTCTAGAAATGGTGGAAATGGTGTAAAACTGCATGTCATGGGTATGTTTCTTGGACCCAGTTTGTTGTAGAGCTTTATGAATGCTTTGACACTGAAACCCACTATTTAGACCATTTGACCAAGTTGAAATAGTCTGGAAGAGTGGAATATTTTACAAACTCCTTTGAGTAGAAATGGTTGAATGTAACTCAAGGGTCTTTGTTATAATTGTGATGACAAATATTTTCCTAGGCACAAGTGTAAGGAACATATACTTCTTATGACCATCTATGAGGATGTTTCTAATGAATAGGTAAAGGTTTCCCCTATGGCATAGCTACCCGAGCCAACTAATATCACTTTTCCCTTTGATCCACCAGAATTCAAACCGGTCATTCCACTTAATGCCCTCACTAGCTTCTCTGCTCCCCAAATCCTCAAGTTAATTGGCTACATTAAGAATCAAAATTTTATCATCCTAATTGACAGTGGCATCACCCATAATTTTATTCATTGTCACATTATCCAAGAAACCAATTGGTGTATCCCTGTAGTCAAAAAATTTCAAATTGTGATGACCAATGGAGGGTCCATGAAATGTGGGGTCCTTGTAAAAATTTGTGTCTCCAAATTGTTTAGTAAAACGTGAATTCTCATATGTTTGATATCAACATGGGAATTTGTGACATTGTTCTTGGTGCGTAATGGCTATGCACTCTCAGACCCATCCTCGTGTATTTTAAGGAACTAACTATGCAATTCCAATAGGAGGGACAATAATATAAGTTCCAAGGAATCACAATAGTCTCCCTTGAGATCATCAACTCCCATCGAATGGAAAATATCCTAAAGAAAGGTCATTCGGGCATTATTTCCTTACACCATTTTGTTCAAGTAGTTGAGACACCCTTTGTGCATCCTAAACTTCATTATATCCTCTCCAAACACCAATATTTTATTTCCACTCCCTATGGACTTCCCCCTTCCCATGGTATTCATGATCATTCCATTCCTCTAGTCCTAGACAGTCTTCCTCCCAATGTTTTCCATTATCGTCATCCCTTTTCCCAGAAGAATAAAAATTGAGAAAATTGTTCAATAATTATGTAATGTGGGTTTTATCCATCCTAGTACCATCCCCTATCCTTCTCTTGTGGTCATGGTACTCAATAAATAAGTAACTTGGTTCATTTGTCCATACTTTTTCACCTTCAACAAACTCACCATCAAATACAAATTTCCCATTCCTATCATTGATGATCTACTGGATGAATTGAGTGGTGCTTAGTACTTTACTAAACTTGATCTTCATTCTGGATACCACGAGATAAGTATGAAAGAGGAACAGATTCCCAAGACTACATTTAGAACACATGAGGGTCACTATGAGTTCTTGGGCCTTCCCTTTGGCCTTTGTAATGCTCCCTCCACTTTCCAAAGTATCATGAATCATGTATTACATCATGTTCTCTATCATTTTTTCTTAGTTTTATTTTATTATATTCTCATATATAGTAAAACTTGGACAACCCATCTCACCCATGTGGATCAAGTTCTCCACCTCTCTCAACACCAACTTTTTCTCAAACAATCTAAATGTGCCTTTGGAACCTCGGAAGTGGAGTACCTTGGTCATATTGTTGGAAAGGATGGTGTATGGGTGGATCCTAATAAAATTGAAGCTATGACTATTGGCCTCACCCTAAAAATATTAAGAGAATGTGTCATTTTCTAGTTTTAACGAGATATTATCGCAAGTTTGTTCGAAATTATGGAAAAATCACAGCACCTCTCACTACTCTCCTTAAAAATAATGCTTTCACTTGGAATCCAGTATATGATCAATCCTTCCATGCCTTGAAAGAGGTTATGTGCATGACTCTTTCCCTATCATTTCCTGACTTCAAAAATACCTTTGTCTTGGAATGTAATGCTTTAGGTAAAGGAATTAAGGAGGTCCTCATGCAAGATGACATGACTTTTCTCATTCACTAGAAAAACAAATTCGGAGAGACATTTTGGAAAATAAATATATGAAAATAAAATGTTGCCTATTTTGCGTGTCGTAGATCTCTTATTTCCTTATCTATTGGGGCAATGCCTCCAAATAAAAACTAATCATCAAAGCCTCAAGTATTTTCTGGAACAACAAATTTCATTCCTGAAGTAAAAAAAATGGGTGACCAAACTATTTTTATATGATTATGATATCATTAACAAGAAGGGAAATTAAAATGTGGTTGTTGATACTCTTTCCAAGAAGTATGAAGAAGAAGGGTCCCTCTTTTCCCTCTCCTTCATTGTACCATATTGCATCCAAGGTGTTCACTAAGAAATGGTTGCAAGACCCCAGAATTTCTCACTTGATCCAACAATTAAATCATCATTCTCTAGCTTCTCCAGGGTACTCTTGGCACAATGAAGAGATTTTCTACGAATTTCATATGTGTTTAAGAAAAAAATCGTAACTTAAATCCACGGGGATTTTGTATCTTCATGCTTCACCCACAGTTGAGCATTCAGATTTTACCAAAACCTACAAACATGTCAAACGTTTTTTTTTTGGTATGGTATGAAATAGGACATATGCACCTTTGTGGATGAATGTGACGTATGTCAACACAACAAGGGAGAAATAAGATATTATTTTCGGGATTAACTGCGTAGTGTAAGTCATTAATCTATGACCCATATTCATGAGTATTAGTCTCAACTGACCAATAATTCTCATGATTTGAAT
>JASDQU010102050.1:50872-61183 GCA_032191745.1 Picea mariana
TATCGCTTGTACTGAGCTCATGCAATGACAAACATCTAGAACCAAGTGAGGACAGAGTAGGAGAAGTGGAGCGATTGCAATCCTCCCTGTCATAACCGAAATTTTGTGACTATTGATATTCTACCTTATTTGTAAAATTGTATGAATATACCACAGAAAGAAATAAGCGAGGCTGGACCTTTTTTTGTCGTTGGTAACAGATTTTTTTACATTTGAGAGTTAATACAAGCAGATCTGAAGATTCTCAATTCTGTCACGATTGTGTTACAAGTTTGCTTCTTTGTATCTCATATTTCATTTCATTTCATATTCTTAATTGATGTGCTTCGTTATAATTTAATACGAACACTACTATAGCAAATGAATTTTGGTTTTCTACAATTGTTTACTATTTTTCCTCTGTACTAGCTATTAGCAGGTGTAAGACCAGTCTGCATTTTCAGAATTCTACACATATTCTCTGCTACATTGGTTATTTCCTTACAATTTTCCTCTTCTGTTTAATACGTGTGATTCTCCCCTAATAGGAGTCTTATACTATAGACAGCTAAATGTTTTTCTCCCACCTCACACCTTTTATTAAAATATAATACAGTTACGGGAATGAGCCTTTGATTTGCACCCATATTTTATTTCTGAAACCTTCTCTTTTATACGACCAAATTGAGACAACACTTAATCTCTCTCTGAAGTTTTTATCACTTTTACTGTTCCTCCATGACTGTCCTTGTACCAACACAGCCTAATATCGAACCCGGATTATCGAACCAAACGCACATTGCCTTAAACCTTTTCGGCACTATTCTTAAAACGACTACTAACCGGGTCGAACTAGAACGTTCATGGGTAGCCATTGAACAAGATATAACTATATAGGAATAGTTGGAAGCTAGACAACGCCAACGTAGAAATCTTCCTTAGTTTCCTTTGCCGAAGGTTGGCGTTTCTCTCTTCTCCATATTTTAACCACTTTCAGATGCCTTGACACTATACTTTTAAGCCTTAAGTACAGACTCAGGACCAACATCTTTCTGGCGCTGTTGCCGGGGAACGAAGTTACGAAATCTTTTTCCCTGGGAAAACGACATTTGTTTTTCGTTGAAAGTGTTACCCTTTGATAGTGAACAAAGAGTACACACCTTTTTAAGGCTTCCTAATATTTCACTTGGCAACTCCACAAATAATAAACTAGCATCCAGTCGAAGGAATACCAGACAAAACCCAGATGGTAAGAAGATTACGCCCGTTACCGATCCTGAAAAGATTCTAAAAACGAGAGGCTCTTTCAAGCCAACCACTGCAGTTTACAAACTTAAAACCCCATCTCTAAAGACTAAAAGTTCTTTCGAACCCTCAACTTCGCTCAGTCCTCTCTTTGATACTAAAGTTTCAACGCCAAATTGCTCTGAAATTAGGAGTGATATTCTTCCGACAGTCCCATTAGTACACAAAGGAAAGGGCCCTATTGAAATTTTGTTGACTTTTGACATACCATCTTTTCTTCAATTGAATTTCCTGACTTCGCCAAATTATGAAGAGTGTGTTACACACTCGGTTTCCACACCCGTCGGTTCTCCTAATTTCATCTCTTGCAAATCTGAGGAACCGAGTCCTCGCGTTCCTTATCTTTCCTCGTCGGATCTCCCTCTTCGCAAAGAAAACAAAGAGTCACTTTTAATTTTTTAAAACCCCCTTTATAACTTTCCACAAATAACGATGGCAGCTGTCGGAGGAGGAGGTGGAGGGTTTGTAGGGGGAGAAGGAGGGTTTATCGGAGGAGGAGGGGAAGGAGCCCCTCTAGGAGGAGCTGGAGGCCAAGGGTCTTCCCCCCTTCCCATATTTTTTGCGAAAGTTGCAGCCACATATGCTCCCTTAGTATTGCATGTCCCTCTACATGACCTTCCCAAAAATTACATAAAAAATCTACCAAAATTCACTGGGGAAGGGGATCTAACCACGACAGAACATATTAATTTCTTTGATCAATTCGTTGACATTCTAGGTATCGAGCATGAGCACGTATACTCGAGACTCCTTGTCCAAACCTTCGAAGGTCAGGTCCGAACTTGGTTTCGGATCCTACCCATAGATTCTATCTTGTCTTATGACGCTTTGGAAGATGCCTTCCTCAGACAATGGGGCGAAAGAAAAGACCATCTATATTATTTAACCGAATTTGGGTCTTTAAGGAAAAAGAACTCAGAAATAGTCATGGAATTTATTCAAAGATTCAACAAACTATATAATAATATCCCAGCCGAGGTTAAACCGTCCCAACCCGCGGCCAAAGTAACTTTCGCCGGAGCTTTCAAACCGGATTTTGCACTCCTTTTGAGAGAGAGAAGGGGAGCCACCTTAAACCGAATGCAGGACGATGCGGTAGAAATAGAGTCTAATATGATGGTTTCGGGTAAGCTTAAAACTAAATTAGAGACTGGAAACCGAGAGACCAAATGCTTTAGAGAACAAGCAGGTCCTTTAGGGTCAAATAGATCCACAAACAATAGGGTGAACGATATGGCCAGAGTGATTAAAGAACTGGCAAATAAAATATCCAGAATGGAAATCGAACAGGATAAAGCTGATTCTTTCCCCAAGAAAGATTTCAAGAGGAACCCCAACCCCCCGAACCAACAAAGACAAATAAAAAATGAAGATCAAAAGATACAGGCTCCCTTAAAGAGTGAAAATTTTATAGGAGCGTACGATTTTCAGGACTTTGGAGATTCAGATAATGATGTCTTGAACTTCGGTGATTACTGCACTCAACCATATCTAACTCGAGAAGACTATGAAAAATCTCTAAACATGCCACAACCGTCGAATAAGGGTGAAGAAGGTGATCACACTGATCTGTGTGAATCTAAACCCGAAACTGAGATGATAATGGCTGAGTTTCAACCAAAGTACAACTTAAGATCTAAGAGTAAGCCCACCTCAACTACTCAACCCAAGAAAATCCTCCAAAGAGGTCAAGCTTATGATCCTCCTTCGGAAGAGACCTTATTACCCAACAACAAAATGAAAATGATAATCACACAAGAGTCCGAAATGGAAAAAGTTGAAACTCAAGCACAAGGAACTGAATCGGCAAATAAAGTTACGTCTTCAACCAGGACCACGAGTGATAAAGCGGTCCAGACAAATAAGTCGGAGAGAAAAGATTTGAAAGTCTCAACCAAAGAAATAGACAAGGTGAGCGGAGCTTTCAGTTTTGAATATGAGATAAATAAAATTAAGATACCAATTCCTTTGGTAGAATTAGCAAAAAACCCCATCTGTCGAAAGCAAATTACCAAAGCGATGGGTGTCTCTGAGCTAGAAAGCCAGTCGGATGTTTTAAACCTGGAAGATGACAAACCTAACATCACCTTCGGTCCCCATTTTGAAGGGGCCAAAGACACAATTGCTCCCTTTTATATCACTCTGAATGTGTATGATCAGTTGCTGCATAATTGCATGTTAGACTCCGGGGCCTCCCATAACGTTATGCCTAAGATTATAATGGACAAGTTGGGTCTCCAGATCACCAGACCATATGGAAATCTGTACTCTTTTGACTTGAGAAGGGTTAAGTGTACGGGGATGATAAAATATCTGGTAGTTACCCTGGCGCAGGTCCCGGTTAAGAGTATCCTGATGGATGTGGTTATTGCAGATATTCCCCTTAAGTATGGCATGTTGTTATCTAGGTCATGGGGAGCCAAGTTAGGGGGTTCTCTTCAGTTGGACATGACATTTGCCACAATTCTTGTGTTCAGTGGTCAGTTCACTCAGTTATACAGAGAAACAAGATTAGCATATACAGTCAGTGACCCTCAAAACCCAAACAACTTCCCTATTTACATTGCGGACCAAGATCTGAGAAATTGTATCTTGTCTTTTGATGATGGTTTAGATGGTTTTCCATAGGAAAACGATATAGAGTGAGAAGAATTAGATTACATGATAGAAGATCTGTGTAACACTGGTGTCTAGAAAATGTATTTTGACGGTGCTTCATCTTCTGAGGGGGCAGGTGCAAGAGTGTTTTTAGTGGCTCCCGGAGGTAAGTTCATTGTTCCTTTTTCTTATCGACTGCAGTGGGACATAGATTACACTAACAACTTATGCGAATATGAAGCATTGATCTTAGGATTAGAGGCTGCCAAAAAGCTAAATATAAGTAACTTGGAGGTATACAGTGATGCAGAGTTAATAGTCAAACAAATAAACTGACAGTACCTAGCCAAGCATCCCAGACTAAGAACATACAGAAATTGTGCTTGGGATCTCATGGAAAACTTTTTCTCATCCGTAAATGTCCACTTTATCCCTCGCACAAAGAATCTACATGTTGATGCATTGGCAAAAGCAGCTTCAACATTCTCTCCCCCCACGACGTTCAAATTGAAGTATCACATTGAAATCAGATACAAACCCTCTATACCAGACAACATCCGACACTGGTAGGTCTTTGAGGATGATGAAAAAATCAAGAAATTTCTTGCAGTTGTGGGGGAATTCTCTGAAACTCATGCAGACCAAGAAAATCAAAACGACTCGATGTGGATCATGCAAGAAGGGGAAGATCCTAAAACCTTCCGAGAAAAAATTGCGGATCATCATATGCTGGTCCTTAAAAGCAACCAGATTCCGAAAGGCTTGATTCCTTTAGAAAGACTTTTTGACCAGAATGACGTACCTGTGAAATCCACTTTGCAGCCCCAACCAGAAGAAGTGGAGGACTGTGATATAGGAACTGAAAAACAATCCAGGGTGGTAAAAATATCCAAGTTCCTCCCTCTCGAAGTAAAAGATAAATATAAAGACCTACTCAGACAGTATAAAGACGTTTTTGCCTGGTCTTATGATGAGTTAAGAATGTATGACACTTCCATAATTGATCACAAGATACCTTTGAAGCATGGGGTCAAACCGTTTAGGCAAAAGCTTAGGAAAATTAACCCCATTTTGTTACCGGTGATCGAAAAGGAAGTTAAGAAACTTTTAGACGCGAAAATAATCATACCACTGAGATACTCGGACTGGGTAGCAAACTTGATCCTATTCAGGAAAAAGAACGGGGAAATCAGACTGTGTGTGGATTTCCGAAACTTAAATAAGTCGTCTCTCAAGGACAATTATCCACTGCCCAAGATGGACCATGTGTTAGAAAAAGTTGTTGGTGCAAACCGAATGTCTATGATATATGGGTTCTTGGGTTATAATCAAATCGCTATGAATGAACAAGACAGGGAAAAAACTGCTTTCACCACACCATGGGGTACATTTATGTATGACAAAATGCCTTTTGGTTTGATGAATGCAGGGGCTACATTCCAGCGCGCTATGGACATCAATTTCATAAGAGAAAGGGACAATTTCATAGTTATTTACCTCGACGATTTGATGGTTTTCTCCAAAACCGATGAAGAACACTTGATCCATCTTAAACAGACTTTCGAAAAATGTCGCAGGTTTGGTCTATATTTGAACCCAAAGAAATAACATTTTGCTATTCGGGAAGGTAAGCTTTTGGGCCATATCGTATCCAGGGATGGAATCAGGATTGATCCTAAGAGGATTGAAGCAATAGATACTATAAGTATTCCTAGAAATATAAAAGAGATTCAATATTTCTTAGGAAGAATAAATTTTTTATGAAGGTTTATTCCCAATTTCGCTGAGATTGTCAAATTGATCACAGGGATGTTGAAGAAAGACAGTGGAGTAAATTGGACAACCGAGGCTAGAGCATCGTTCGCGCATATTAAAAAAGTCATAAGCGAGGCACCTATGTTAGCAAGCCCAGACTATCTGAAAGATTTTCTTATCTTCTCATTTGCCTCCAAACACACTATCGCCGCGATGCTCCTACAGAAGAACGAAGAGGGATTCAAACAACCAATCACATTTTTGAGCAAGAGCCTTAGAGACGCAGAACTGAAGTACGACATAATAGAAAAACATGCATACGCAATGGTGAAAGCATTAAAGGCATTCAGAACTTATGTACTACATTCAAAGATAACCGCGTACGTGCCTACCAGTTCTGTCAAAGATATATTGGTACATCCAGATTGTGACGAAAGAAGAGGGCGATGGCTCACTAAAATCCAAGAATTCTATCTGCAGGTTAAGCTGACCAAATTGATTAAAGGGCAAGGCCTGTCCAAATTCTTAGCTGAGTCAAATTTCAGAGCCCTCGATATCAATTGCCTGCAGGAAAGTGACGAAGACACAGACCTAAACAAGATGAGTGAAGAAACAAGTCCAAACAAGATCGAAGAAAATTTCATATTGTCAAGATGGTATAGAGACATAGTGTCTTACTTGCTGAACCTAAAATGCCCAAATGAACTATCACCATCTAAATGCAGAACCTTAAAACTCCATGCAGTTAAATATTGTATAGCCGAAGGTCAACTATATTGGAAGGACCCACTCGATTTCTTGTTAGTCTGTTTAGTCGAATCGGAAACTCAGCGGGTTATAGATGAATTTCATGAGGGAGTCTGTGGGGGGCATCACGCGTGGAGATATATAGCCTACAAGATCTTGAGGGTTGGGTACTACTGACCGAAACTCTTTTCGGACATCAATGCCAAAGTGCGTGCCTGCAACCCTTGTCAACTATTCGCAGGTAAACAGAAGCTCCCTGCACTACCTCTAGTTCCAGTCAAAGCTGAAGTCCCATTTCAGCAATGGGCTCTAGACTTCATAGGCAAGATTAATCCCCATTCCAACACTCAACATAAGTGGATCTTAACAGCTACAGATTATTTTACTAAGTGGGTGGAAGCCATTCTAACCAAGAGGGCAACAAACTCGGTGGTAATCGATTTCTTGGAAGACAATATTTTGTCAAGATTCGGTTGTCCCCGAAAGATAGTTACTGACAACACCCAGGCCTTTAAATCTATGGCTATGATTAGCTTCTATCAAAGGTATAACATCGTTTTAGGCCACTCCACAACATATTACCCCTAGGGGAACGGGTTGGCCGAGTCATCTAACAAGAGCCTGGTAAATATAATCAATAAGGTATTGGATGAAAATAAGAGGTCTTGGCATGTGCACTTAAAATATGCATTATGGGCAAACCGCATCAACACTAAAAGGTCTATCGGCATTTCGCCATTTCAAATGGTCTATGGGACAGAAGCGGTTCTACCTATAAACCTAGCGCTACCAATGATGAAGTTATGGAAAGATCAAAACGAAGAACCCAATCCTGTAACCAGCAGAATTAATCAGCTGATTGAGGTCCAACAACATAGAGTCGAAGTTGATGAAAAGATGCAGAAGTACCAAGATGACATGAAAGCATTGTTCGACCGCAAGGCAAAGGACAGATAATTCCTTCCAGGTGACTTAGTGCTAAGATGGGATGCAAGAAAGGAGGAAGCAGCGAAGCATAGCAAATTCGACCACCTCTGATATGGACCATTCAAGGTCTTGGCTCCAGAAGGGATAAATTATTTCCTACTGGAAAATATAGACGGAGAATTCCTCAGCGCCCCTGTCAACGGGTGGTATCTAAAGAATTATATGACGTAACAGTCGCTAGATTCGCAAAAAAAATAAAAAAAATAAAATAAATAATAAATAAAATAAGATAAAAAATTTAAATAGATAAGTTTTATTATATATTTTTTATGTACATACATGTATTTTCGATTTAAACATTGCTTTTTGATTTTCTATTTTTTCGTTCATAAACTTTCGACACATTTTGGATAAGATTTGTATTTGTCTTTTGCAGGATTCCAGCTGCATACGAAACAAGAAGAAATAAACTGAAAGTCGGTGTCAAAAATAAATCGGCATAAACAGGTGATACCTAGAGTAATTTCATATTGCACGAAGAAAGTAAAAGAAAAAGGTAAAGATGAAATTTCTCAAAAGACATGTTATAAAGGACCGTTAAAGAAAATCAAGGTAATGCCATTCAAACTGCAACATCAGTTGAGCTGATAAATAACAGAGTTGTTTCTTTGTTTAATAATATTTAGAGAAATCAAGACAATTTAAACGATTTACCCAATCTAAAAATAGTCAGTCACAGTGAATTATCCCCGAAAATATCTGCAAAAGTCAGTTCTGAATTGTTTGACCTCTGTATTTTCAGTCAGTAAATCACTACCTGGCATCCTTTCTTTCTTTGGGTTTAACTTTTAAAAAGACATCACCTTTCCGTTTCATATACGAAGGGATAAAAGTTTTCGTTTCAACCTCGTGAGTTTCAAAACAGATTGTGGAAAGAAGGCGGGTCTTCACAAACTACTAGATCCCCTGCTAAGCGAAGGAACGTTTAGAGTGATCCTAACTTTCCTAGGTTTTCCAACGACATCCAAGGATTGAATCTTGCTCAAATGGAATGCCCTTAAGAAGTTATTATCCTTTTTTCTCCCTAAGAACGACAGTGTTGTGAGGATCAAGGGAAGGTTGGTACCGAGTAATCAAAATAAGTTGACAGACCTTTAATGAAAAATGTTACACATATATCAGCCCTGATACAAACTGATTGCCCCCATCTTCGCGCTCTAAAAAGAAAATTATAAGACAGGTGGTGAAAGGAAATTCAGAAATGATTGCCCTCGTCTCAACATTTAAATGCATAAATATATTCCGAAGTGGTGAAAGAAAATTCAATAAAAGGGGCTAGATAACTTCACCGGGGTACTGAACAGGCTCGCTAGCAGCGAAGCAATGTCTGAGATATATGTAAGGCTGTTATACATGAATATCACTCTACTCTGGTAACCAATGCTTTTTAAAACCTGTTCCACATCCCAAATTCGAACGGGACTCCCCAATTAAAAACATATGATCTTATTCTTTTGGTGCAAGCTGATAGCCGCAAGATCTGTTGGGTCTCCTAGGACTGTTTCGATTGTCTTAGAACATGCCTAAATTTAGTAGCGGGACAGGGAAAATTGTGAAAGGGACTACAACTATGTTTAAAAAGAATATTTGATTTTGAAAAAGCTTTTCAAGGTAAAGAACGAAGTCTTTTTCCCCCTTCGATACCCTATTCTCGGGAACCTTTTCACTTGATTGAGCTTTTGACTCCATTTACCTGATATTGGCATGTGGTCTATTGTTCTTCCCACCTCACAGGAAGGTGGGATCCCTAGTTGGAGCCGGCCTGTTTTTCTAGCCCTTCACAAGTTTCATTCTTAATGCTTGAAATCTAAAAATGGTTTTCATTTTTCCCTCTGAGATATCGATGATCTTTAAAGCTTGATCACGTGAGTAGCAATGATTATTCTACTCTCGAAACATGTCCCACCTTTCATAGAAATGTTTCCACTTTCGTTCTACTTCGGGATCTCGCAGATCGGATACTATAACGCATGCAGTTCGCACATCCCGAGTCACGAAACAGTGAAGTCGTTTTAACTTTTCACTCAAGACATTAACCAGGGTAAAGTTTTCCCTAACTCAGGTTAAACGTCGTTGGGGTTTCGCACCTCAGTGTTCGCCAAACCCAAAAGTTTGTTGTCATAGCCCCGATTGCCGAGGACCCGAGTTCCTTATTTGAGTAACTCAGGTCAAGGTTAAGGGTAAAAGTTGAACCATGGTAAACGACTCTCTCGACATTTCGCCACTCGGCGTTGTCCTTTTTGAAAGTTTCACCGTCTAAACTCCGATTCGTGAAATCATGATGTGGTTATAACATGATTAATTAATCACTTAATCCAAGATTATCTTCCCTTTAATTGAGTCATGTCATCGCGATCTCGCGTTTTCGCAGCTCGGCATGTAAATCTCCCGGAAACTTATCTTCGAAGCTTTGAATCGCGATATGGTGAATATAATGATTATAAAATGAATCAAACCCCAAATTGCTATTATCTTTAATTAAACCAAAATCGATCTTCGCAGTCTCGGGTGTTAGAGACTCAAAATGTTAAAGGAAAATCCCCGATATAACGAGTACCGAAACACTGTTAACAGCGGTAAAACCGGATTAATTAAGCTAAATCAATGAATATCCCGCGCTTTGATGTCTGCATAATTTATGAGGTAGCCTTTTTCCTCTATGCGCCAACTGAAATTTTAAAACCGCCAAAATTTATGACACTAATGAGGAAATAGGGTAAATCGATGTATAAGATCAGATTTTTATGACATAATTTATTTCTAAATGTGATTTGACAGACTTGCTCTGAAACGTACCAAGTTTTGAGTATATATCAGAGTTATATTTCATTATAACAAATGCATTTTCATAGCATGCAGAGCTCACCACCTCTGAGTAAACTGACTTCTGTAAGTATACGTAGTTCTATCGCAGAAGAGATAAAACGCAAGCTTCAGCCA
>JASDQU010102050.1:92392-137169 GCA_032191745.1 Picea mariana
TTGTCTAGGGTTAAGGTCAAGCTCTAGAGGTCATCTACTTGTCCGTAGGCAGATTTTCCTACAACAATACTTTGGGGGGAATTCTATTACACATGATTTTGGTCACTCTGGTGATGTCTCTATAGTGATGTATTCAGGCTCCCAACAAGGAATTTTTGCCTGAGAAAAGTGACTGTTGTCTTCTTCCAAAAAACACATTTTTAAGATGAGTTCGCAGGCTACCTATGTTATAGGGTGCAAAAATCCATCTTGATTTTCACAGGCAGCACATACTTGGGGTGTGAACTATTCATAGTCTGCTCTATAGGTGGGGTGCGAACCTGTTTTTAAGCTTGGAAAAGAGAAGAGGTCACGAAGGTTCTAGAAGGGAATATTCTAGAAAATGAGTTGGCATTCGCATGGTTGGCATTCTACTGGCTTCTCAGATTTTGTGGAATCATCCTCATCCATTTAACCATCTCTCCTTCTCCTATATATTGAAAGGTTTCTCATGGAAAAGGTTAAGCAAGATTGAATGAAGAATTGGTGAAAGAATTGTGTGAAGAACCTTGCTTGGATGGAAGCTTGGAGACTCTATTCGGTCTATCAAGTTGTGTTGGATCTTCTTCATGCAAGTGTAGAGCAAGTGTGTGTGTTCGAACCAAGGGTCACTGAAAGGAATCTTGCGACATCAAGGCGATCCGGTTGTATCTTCTATTTAATATAATACAATGACATGTCCCTTTCCCATAAAACCACTCTTATTTTATTGCATAACTCCTTGATCATATGCATAGGTTGACATTGAATATACTTTGCTATCTTCACTTTGATTGGTTTGTGTTGCCTTGGACCTGATTTCACAAGAGCATTGGAGCAAAGCAGGAACAACAGAGACCTAATGAAGCAATATAAAGGTATGTCACCCGTTCCTTCTTATTAGTAGATTCAATGACTACAACTTAGGGAAAGAGTCGTGTCATGTCCTGTTTTGTTCTAGATATAGGTGGATCTAGGGAGATCTATTAGTGTCTGCACCTACTGATTTATCCAATAACAGTGGAAATATAAATGAATGACAACCACATTCACACATTGAACACAAGAAATTTATGGGCAATGCTCCTGGAAAAACCCAAAAGGGGAAAACCAATCTAGGATAGATTTTTATTATTGATCTCTTAGGAAAATTCTGATTTTAACAACATCAACATTATCAACATAAAATGTATAAAAATAATTGGTAAACAAAACCGCCAGGCCTCCTCGAAATTTGTGCCAAAGATCCTAAGAAAAATGCACCTGATTTCTACCTTGAAATCTGTGCCACTATTTCTGTTGTACGACTGTATTGTACGACCTTCTTCTGGAAACAAATATGTCCTCGATTTATGTTCTTACAGAGTGATAGGAAACCTTTCTTTGGTTGAATTTTTGGGCAATTTTTCTTTCTCATCATTTTTGTTTCATTGGTTGTCCTTGCATCTTGGGTTGGGTGTTTGCTTCTTGATATCCTTCTTGGTTTGTCTCTTTTTTATTACAATATGATTTATATATCAAGTTATTGTTCAGTCCTTGCATTTTCATTATTTAATATTGAAAATACAAAAAAAATATACGTTTTTCATCGTGGAATTTGATCTTTTGGGTTCTTATCATTGATCTTGATACATGTATGGAAATATTGCATGTTATTTGAAATCACATAGTTGAATTGAAAATTGCATTTTGAAAAAGCTTATCATTTGTTGAGAATTGAAGTTAGGACTTTGCATTATATTCATATTCATTTCTTTTACTTGCTGAGTCATAACATCATCAGTTTCATGACCACATCTTTTGATTAAATGAAGCCACTAAAAGTAACGCTATAAATTTAAAATTGATTAGAAACGATTTTATTTTTCAGGGTGTACAAACTAGCTTAATATTTAGAGCCTTGGAATAGGATTTTGTGAGTAAACTTCTCCAAGGCTATTAAACTCAACATATGGGTCTGACTAAGGGAGTGGTGAAATCCATTGTATAATTGGTGACCTCAGGAGGCTCCACTCACACCGGAGTTAATAACGAGGTCGTGCAAAGTCGATTCAGGAGATATCCTTCCAATACCTTTTTAGCGTTAGAGATATTTATAGGGATATATATATATATATATATATATATATATATATATATATGGGGGTCTTGCTAGTACATTTACCTATGTGAGAGGCTGTGATTTCGATATTTTTGGTTTTATTACCCTGCCCATATGGTGGACCTGAATTACGGCTAATCACTTGTGCATTGGTTATATCATGGTGTCTTAGTTGCTTGACATAGGTAGCCACAAAGGTTACCTGTAGGGGTTATTCTGTAGGTACCTTGAGTCAGATAAGGGTTGGAAAACACATAAAATTTATGGATGATTACCTCTCTAGGGGGATCTAACTGACTATTTGTTAATCCCATGAGGGCCCTTATAACTTATTACGATACCTCTGATCTTTTGAAGGGAGTCTCAGGCCCCTCTTGGGTGAGGAATAACTACTTTAGGGAGGGAGGCCCCTTTCAACCACTTTAACCTATTTGTGTGCATATTGGCCTTTTTGTTTAATTTGGTGTTCTTTTTGATTGTTAGTTGGCCTTAGGATTTGTTTTTATATATCAATTCTTGAGTAATCATGGAGCCATACCCTCTTCCTCACAAGTCTCATTGTTTGTTGAAATTACCATCGCATCTTGAGTCTTTTCCTTCTAAAAGGCGTAAAGTTATTAAATGTGGTACACACACCTCACCTACCAGACTTGTGGTCATACAAGTATGAGTAGTGAGTCGAGTCAGAAAGATAATGGGATTCCTTCAACTCCCATACCTACTATAGTTAATGCTGCTCCTTCGACGCCCTCAACCACCATGGTTGTAGTGTTGGAGGTTCCCTTCATCACTCCTATCTAGCCTATGGTTGCTACCCAACCCATAGTCATGAACCCTTTTTGGTATATTTTTCATTCACCGGGATACAATACTCATTCCATCCCTATGACCTCTAGCCATTTCTCTTATGGTATTTCGAACCTCACATCGCAATTTTTGTCATCCATTTCAATGACGAATACAAATCCTAGTATTGGAATTGGGGGCATGGCTCCTCCACATATTCCATTCTCATTTGGTGGTGCTCATATTCCCCAAATGAATCTTACGGTTGGAAGCCAACCTCCTTTTTACCCTGGGTCTAATTCTAGTCTTAATGCTCCTGAATGGAGTGGTCAACTGGGAGGACAAATCATGCTTATGTTTCATCCTTCACACCTACCCCCTCCACACCAATTCTGACCAACATGTTTGGCATGAAAAATACACCTTTATCCTCTGTATTTCCACCCAGGGGAGGTTAGTCTCATGATTTTGGAAACCACCAACTCAGAGCTACTCTGGTTGGGGGAAATATTTACAACTCTCATTATAACATTCCTACTGGAATGATGCCCAACCAAACCATTATGAATCAGTTTGGAGAGGGGGTTTTCAATACCATACAGGGCCATCATTCATACCAGAACCTTGGATGGGATGTTATTCCCCAACATCAATATTTCCTGGGAGCTTAGGGCCAGATGTTGCAACCTCATCCCCATTTTCCGGCCACACTCAATTTTCCAGACTTGTCAAGATTATTGAACAACCGAGTGCGTCATGACCCAACATGCCCCCCCGTCCCTACCAAGCTTCCTTCGGATATTCCAAAATTTGAGGGAAAGACTGGTGAGGATCCTGGTGATCACGTCACTACTTTTCATCTTTGGTGCTCTTACAATTACCATAAATACAATTATATTCACTTAAGAGTTTTTCAATGCACCCTCACGAGGGCCATGGACAAATGGTACATAGAGCTACCTGGGGGGACATACATTAACTTTAACCAGATGGTTTTAGTCTTTCTCAACCACTTCCAATTGTCGGTTCGTTACGATGTCGACATAGAACTTTTGTCGTCCATCCTCCAGGACAAAGCTACTCATATCTTAGATCACATCCAAGAGTGGCATAGATGGAAGAGGTTGATCAAAGCCTACATACTCTAGCACCATCCTGCAAGTTTAAAATAAAATTTTGAGTCAATATCATTTAAAAAATTCAACTCACGGACTTGTACGCGAGCAATAATTTACACAGTTGCATATAGGGATTCATATACGTGGTAGTTTTTATAAGAGTTGTGTATAGGGTTGTGTATATGCGACCCGATGAATTATAGCCCATGTACACCCTAGCTTCTAATTTACGCCTTAAAATACTAAAAAATTGAATCCTAAATTAAAATTTTAAACAGATAGAAATAAAGAGAAAGGAAAAAAGACTTACTTGGTCTAGACGGTTATTGATTCCATCACTCCTAGCTCCCGCAATTGGTAGTTGAATATCGAGGGAAATTTGGTCCAAAATGCACTATTTGGGTAAAAAATACAAATGGTATAGTAAAATTGGTTATTTTCACTATTTATAGAAAAGTTTTACCTTCTTTACATAATTTTTGCTAATATTTTGGCCTAGAGGACTAATAGTACAATGGATGGAGTTGGTTTTGTTGGTTTAATCTAGGGATTCTTACGGTTTCTAGGGGCATGTCACCCATTCATGACTTTGGAAGGTATTTTCGTTGACCAACATATAGGATAGGTCATCACTCCGTTTTGCACACTTGCATGATCCTATAACTGCAATTTGTATGCCTTAGGTACGAACCCATTTGTTAGTTACACATAACCTTCTTTATGCTACTAGAAGTTTCATTATTGAACGACAGAGACTTAACAAACATAGGTGCCCTAGTTAGAACCTTCGTTCCATTCGATGCACATGCAGATATTTTTCCATAGGAATGGGAGTCCCTTATAACTAATATGACTTTGTGTAAGCATGTTGACCTATACCTATGAGACTCCCACGAGTCTGGTTTAAGATCCTTTTTTACTCTCTCAAAAAGCGAAAATATTGTCGAGTGAACTTGTCTCTTTCACACTCATAAAGTGGATTTGAAAGGACGTCTATTTGGTGTAAGTTTGACCTTTTTTTTTTTTCAGACCAAGTAGACTAAATTTATGAAAAAGGACATTCTTTGGAGTTGAGCCTAATTGTAATTGCATCTCATCCTCTCGCTTTCATTAGTGAGCCTATTGTTGGTTCCCACTTTTGCATTATAAGCCTATTATCTCAACAGTTTGCATCATCAATCAAGAAGAGCCTTATTTATATCCTTTGTAGCTTGACATCCTATACCCTATGAAAAAACATTCCCTCGAGTGTCCATATCCTGCATGCAACTCCTTGCATTGAGCATAGGTATGTTCCACTACTGGAACTAGTTGCTTACTCGTGATGCTTGTTTCCTCCTCTGTATGATAGCATTCATTTGGATATAAAAAAAGAAAAGACGGGTGGTAAATGAGTATTACCTCATGTTGGCAGCAGTCGTGTCGCCTTTGAACATAGCACAAAATTTTAAGTCCACTTGTCATCCAAAGTTTGGGTTTAGCATGACCTTAGGAAGCTTAGCTCGTTACTTAGAGATTACTCCTCCGTCTGGTTATCTTCCATTCCCTATGGAGAGTTTGATTGGTTCCTCCTACATCAAAAAGTTTTATCATTGAGTCTATGCTGCCAGAGTATTGCATATGTCTAGTCATGCTCTTGTTCAAAGGATGTCTATAAGCCTATGTCGACCATTTCTCATAACTCTTGACTTTGCATGTCGGTCATACCCTCAATGTGTCTCAGAGTTACATGAAGTTGTAGTCCTATCATGCACCCTGGTCCTACATTCATTATGGGTAGGTAACCTTGAACCCAACAGTCGATATCTCCTCATTGTTCGTTAATTGGGGGGTTTCCCTTATGTTCAAAGGAAATAAATCTATTCACACATTGGGATTTGTGCAGTGTCTTGGATACCATTATTCTTATTGGTGGTTTCCTCACCTTTGATGACATTTTCCCTTATTGGTTGTTATTTAGAGGGTCTTTTCGTGCACATCTTACATCTGGTGCATGCGAAAGGAGCACATGGTCGTTGGTTCATGAACATGTTCTTCATCCGAGTTCATCGAAATCATCATTCTATTGCTTTGTACCTCATGTTGACTAATGAGAGATGCCTTAATTCTCTCATTTCAGCGGGTCTCCTTCCATATTCTTCAGCCCATCTATTCTGGAAACAAGACCTAGAGTCCTATCAGTACCTAGAGGCTTGCAGTCATCAGTGGCAAGTTCTCTCACCATCGGCAGTTGGGAATAGATCAATGTATCCTAATCGATGGATTCTTCAAGTGTTCGACCTCAACTCATTTATTCACACTTGTAATAAAGTACTCGGTGCCTTGATACCTACTTTGATTATCAGTAGTTTGTCTCCAATTTGTTAATTGTAAATGTGTTGAACCTGCACAGAATAGATCTAGCTAAAAAATAATCCACACATTTGCAGAGAGAATAGGATAAAGAAGAAGAAGAAGAGAAAAAATGACGGAATTCTCATTAACCATTATGAATAATGAATAATTTACACATGATATACTCTATATAACTCAATGAGTGCGCACTGGAGGAGAACCAATGCATCATAGTGTTGGTCTAGAGTGATCTAGACACACACCAATAGTTACAGGAGTGAACTGCCACCTAGTCTAGTCTCTCAGGTAGTTACGGGAGTGAACTGCCACCTAGTTGAGTTAACTTGTCAACTAGTGTTCAGTTAACTGACTGAAAAAAGAGTAGTGAGGAGTTAACTCAGGGAATCAAGGGTAATGCGCCAGTCTGGTGATGATACCAAGGCAAGGTCAAATTATCATGATGATGATCCCAATGTTGCATGGTGACAAAACCAATGCAACATCTAAACTCAACTCAACTAGTCAAACTGAAGTGTCAACTAAAAGAGAATATTCTCCCCTAAAATACAAGAGATTGGATAATGAATAATTATGACTAATAAACAAGGAAAAACCTTAGGAAAAAGAAATACTAGGTGTGTGTGAAGTTGTTAGAGTCCTATAATCATAGGTAACCCGATTCTTCAACTGTTATTTGGCATTGCCCTGTGATGAAGACATCTTGCTTGTTGGTCTCTCGGTTATTTCCATTTCCCCTCCATCCATTTCGCCCGATCCTCCATCACCCTACTGCATTTTTCATCCACCGCTGCGCCCCTCTCTCCCTTGCCCATTTGTCTCGTTGACCATAGCTCGCCCGCCACTCGTCCCTGCATGAATAAATGAACTTAGAATAATAATCAAATAATATTAAAGGGTTAGTGGCATTTTTTAATTCTTGTTAGCCTAATAAAGTTGTTTTGAGAGGATAATTTAAAATAAAATTAGTATATTTAGTTTAATTAAAATATGTTAGAATAATTATTAATTAATTAATTAATAATTAAGTTAGTTGTTACATTAGGGATTAGGTTAGTGTTTATTAATTAACATTAATAAAAACTAATAAACAAAACAAACATTAATTAAAAAACAAAACATAATAAAAAACATAAAACAAATTATAAAACATTAAAATTAAATAAAAACAATTACAAATAAAAAATATCAAAAACATGTAACTTAACACATATATTAAATAAAACATATATAAAGTAAATCATATAAAACATAAATAATAAAAAAAAAAATTAAAATACAAAAACAATTTAAAAAAAAAAACACATAATTTAAAAAAAAACATTAAAACACAAATAAAAATATTAAAACAAAAACCAAAAATAAATAAAAAAACAAACTTATCCTAACTTTCATAACCACTCACCCCTGCATGTCGGACCCCCCCCCTACGTCCCATCAGCTCATGGGGGGTCCAAAAAGTTGTTTCCAATAAAACCACCCATGGACAGGTGTCGGGTCCACATGCCAGTGGACCTCCCCCCTAAAACCGCTTACCACCTTAGGGGGTCCGGAATTACCACTTTTGCCAGAAAAACCGCTTTCAAAGCATTTTTGAACAGTTGATTTTTTAAGGCGATTCTGGGCAAACCAAAGCGAATTTTTAAAAATAGAGAGAGATTTTTCTCCATAACAAGATGAAGAACAAAAACCTCTCTCATTTTTTTGATAGGTTCCATGAGCACGAAGAATCAAATCCATCTTCGAGCCCTATTTTGCCATAATTCCGATTTTTCTATTATAGTCTTGATTTTGCGGGAGTTGTTTCGGCGAGCTGGAGGTGAATTTGGCGAAACCAAAAGAGGTTTTTGTCGAAACATACTCATCTACAATAATTTCCTTCAGTTTTTTCCCAGGTGTCAGCGTCGAAGAGAAACATGTGTCTGAGCGGCCCCCTTTTTTGCAGAAGTTCGACCCATTTTCTCATGGCGGACAGTTCAATATTTTTAGGGATTTTTGTTATTTTTGGCCATGATTGCCCAGCTGTCAAAGAAAGAATTCTAAAGTGACATTGTTTATAGGATTTTGGCCCCTTAATATAGGTTCCGATCCTGTTTTTGTGGAAACTGTTTGATCTTGTACTATTTTTAGTATTTCAGTTCCTGTTTAATAAGATCTATGTTTTTGATGTAAAGGCTATAAAGCCTATGCTTTCAAGGTGAATGAGGGGGATCATTCAGGGACCATTTTTAATATTGTATCAAATCTCACAGAGTTTTCTTCATTTTCATCAATTCAAAAATATAGTCACAGTGATTACATGATTCTTGTGTCAAATCTATTGGTGAAGTGCTCCTCCTATAAATTGTTTCCTCTGTTTCCATATGTTTTCTTTCCTTATTATCTGGAAGAAGTTTATGAATAGAATTTTTTGAAATATACACTATGTTTCTAGCTATGGATAATATTAATGTTTTCTTATGATATTCAGTGGCAGAATTCTTCATTGCTCTATTGCTAAATTGATCATTTCTTTATCCTCCTCTTTCATGTCATTTAATTTTACCAGATCCAGTAATTTTCCTACCTTGCCCTGGAAGGATGTCTATAGAACTTGTTTTTGATTGAACTTTAGGCAGTGACTCCATAGCCCATGGTCTCTCTTCTCTGCCCCTACCCGATTCTTAAAAACAAATTCTATTCTGCATAACTAGCCTAATATCCTTTTTCAAACAAATCTATATCAAATAGAGAGATCCCTCTCCGAGTCATGGAGGGATAGATCCAAGACTCGAAGTGGTTTTGATGTTACCTCTATGACTACCCCCAAAAACTTGGGAAAAATTACAAAGTGATAACATAAGTAACTCAAACACCCCCCTGAACATCACTATGGTGAAGATAAAGAATGGGTCCCGACAACGAGGCCATGTTAGGTACCCAAATACAAAAGATACATTGAAATAAAGTGAGGAAAGAGGGAGAAACTCATGGGAAAACACCCCCTTCAAGGTACAATGTATGTAAAAACAAGAACTACAGTTTCTAGGAAACTATGTCCTTCACTCCAAGACGACTTTGCAGAGAATGAAACTTTTGCTCAATGAAGGTCTTGGTGAATATTTTTGTCATCTGTTCTAATGAAGGACATAACTATAGGTCGATGATCCCCTCATGTACTAAGTCCCGGATGTAGTGCATGTGGAACTTGATGTGCTTCGTCTGTTGCCTCTGAACTAGATCTCTGCAGAACTTCAGAGTGCTCTGGTTACCACACTAGATGATGATCGACTGATGAAACTGAATGCCCAACTCAGTGAGAAAATGTTGTAGCCACATAGCATGAATGGTTATGTTAACTACCCCTCTATACTCTACCTCGGCTGAATATAGAGCAATGGAAGCTTGCTTCTTGATCGACCAACAAATAGGCCCAGAACCAAGACTGAGTGAGTAACTAGATGTGGACTTGCGATTAGTGTTATCGCCAACCCAGTCAGAATCAGTAAACCCGATGAGATATAATGTAGAGTCTGCTACATAATGAATCCCAAAGGGGATGGTTCCATGTACGTATCGAAGGATACACTTTGCAACTTTCCAATGTAGCTCATGCAGCTCCTACATGAACCTGAAAACTGCGCCAACTGCATATGAGAGGTCTGGTATGGAGTGTGTGAGATACAACAAATTCCCCACTAGTTGTATGTACATTGTGTTGTCAACCAGTGGAGTCTCCCCACCATCCTCAAGTTTGACTCCTGATAGGAAAGGAGTCGGAGCAGACTTGCAGTCTGTCATGTGAAATCTCTCAAGGAGATCTCGTGTATACTTGGCCTAAGACAGTTTGATGCCTAATGCATCCTGAATGATCTCGAGTCCAAGGAAGAAGTGTAGAGGACCCATGTCCATCATCAAAAACCTTTCATGTAGAATCCTCTTGACTGTAGAAATCGTTGAAGTTGAGCAACCGGTGATCAACAAATCATCAACATACAAAACTAAGAGTAGAAGTTCAGTTGTCTTGAGCATGTAGACATTTGGGTCTAATTTACAACATACAAAATTTTGTGACAATAGGTAGGAGTCCATCTTGGCATACCATGCCCTCGGAGCCCACTTGATGCCATAAACGGACTTCTTCAGTCGACAGACCAAATATGAGTCCTACATAAATCCCTGGGGCTACTCCATGTAGATCTCCTCAGAGAGATTACCATGAAGAAATGCATTCTTCACTTCCATCTGATGGAATTCCCATCCTTTGGTTTCCGCAATGGAAAGTGCTGATCATATGGAATCCATCTTCGCTACTGGAGTGAAGTTCTCATCATAGTCAACACCATGAACCTATTGAAAGCCTTTGGCAATAAGCCTGGCTTTGTATCTGCTAATATTGGTCTTGTAGACCCATCTGCATCATCTGCCTCTGACAATTTTTCTCCCAGAAGGAAAGGGAACCAGATCCCAAGTCTGGTTCTCGAGGAGGGAGTTGTAATCCTCCTGCATGGAAGACTCCCAAAACGGATTTCTAGCAACCTCGCCATAAGACTGTGGATCTGAAGATTGGACCAAGAAAATATGTCGGGAGGGAAATGGTTCAGTGGCAATGAGTGCAATAAGAGGCTCCTCGAAATTAGATCGAGTCCTCCTAGTATCGGCTAGATCACCAACGAGATCCCCTGCATCCTCAAGAGTAGTATGTGCCCACTTGAGCCTTTGCTCTGGCTTTGCAACTGCGTCTGGATTCTTTGAATATGCATCCGACTGTATTAACTCTGGATCTGAATCATCTGAGTCCCCTGAATAAAAAAATTCATCTAAAGATGAGTTGGCATGTGCATGCTCATCATCTCGGATAGGTGGAAGAATGAGGGTGTCTACATGCGGCTGCTGAGGTACATGCGAGACACTTTCCTCAAATTGGACACTATGGTCAATGATGAGCCGATCCGAGGAAAGATCAATAAATCAATATCCCTTCATACCATCGGGGTATCCAACAAAAATGCACTTAGTGCTCTGTGGATCAAGTGCCTTCCTCTTTTCAGAGGGAATCTGGGCCCATGCACGTGAACCAAAAATGAGAAAGTAGATCACTTCGAGTTTGAGGCCTCTCCAAGCCTCATAGGGGGTCATATCCTTGATAGATCTATGGGGAGATCTGTTTTGGATGTATGTTTCACAATTAAGTGCTTCGGCCCATAGTCTATGTGGTAGTGACTTTGAATGTAGCATGCAAGATGCCATCTCCTTTAGAGATATGTCTTTCTGCTCAACAACTTCGTTTTTCTGTGGAGTATAGGGAACTATATACTACAAATGAATCCCTGCCTCATGGAAAATATTTTGGATCACATGATTCACATAATCTCCCCCGTTATCAGTTCAGAGGACTTTGATCTTCTTTTCAGGCTGTGTCTCAACTAGGGCTTTGAAATATTTGAGTTGTTGAAATACCTCGAAGTTTTTCCTGAGAAAGTAGATCCATGTAAAACGTGAGAAATCATCAACAAAATGAGAACAAACCTCGCTTTGCTGATGGATGGATGTGGAAAAGTACCTAGAAGGTCATTGTGGATCATATCTAAAGGTGTGGAAGCTCGCTGAGACTTTCCTTTTTCAAATTTCTCTCAAGGGTGATTTCTGACAACACATCCCTATACTCCCTTGGAGAAATGGATGTCTGGTAGACCATCAACCAATCTATGCTTGCTAAGATGTTGCATGCATCTGAAATTCAAATGTCCAAACCTTTCGTGCCATATCCTACTACTTTCATCGGCATGAGTAAGCAGTAAAGAAGAATCCGGTTCAATGAATTCAGAAAATGTATAAAATCTAGACCGATCATTTACCTCACCGGTAGTAAACCTGGAGTTGGTTTGCATGTCGTAGATTTCCACAAAATTTGGTGTGAATATGAATTTCTTTCCGATTCCAGAATTCATCATTTGATACACAGAGAGAAGGTTAACATAAAGTTTGGGAACGTGAAGCACATTCTCAAAGATTCTGTTGCTGAGGTCAATCCTTCCTTTGTTGGTGACTTCGAAAGAAGAGTTGTCCCCCATAAGGATAGGAGGACCTTTGCATGCATCCAATGAAGAATATACTGCTCTTGAGGCAGCCATGTGATTTGATGCCATTGAATCAACGATGCAAGCATCGAGAGAGGAGTTGATGGAAATTAAGGCATGGCTAGAATTTCCTTTCTTGGGATTTGGATCTTTTGTCTTCTTCTTCTTGGCACCCTCAGGGATGCGATCTCAAAGGTTATTTTGTTGAAATATTTGATACATCATATCTACTTTTTTTTGCATGCATGCGGATTCCAAATGGAATCCTTTGTGACAGTACGTGCATTTCTCCCCTTTTATTCCCTTTTCTCCTTTGGATTCAGAGGCATCGGTGAAAGGTTTTGTGTACCCTTCCATCTTCGGATGTGCATGAGATTTCTATTTATTTTTATATTTAGATTTATGATATTTGTGGCTGCCATCCATCATGCATAGTGAGTGCATGCGCCCTTGGGCCTTTGATTTTTCCCATGTTGATGAGCTTGGTTTTCTCTTGTGTCAGGGATTCGATAAAGTCATCAAGAGAAGGCATCTTCGAGGTGGATCCAGAGGTGAATATGATAGTATGGAATGTGGATACAAATACAAAGAATTTAGGACCAATCCTAGAGAGAATGGTGAGAACCATTTGTTTCTCCTCCTTCGATTTATCAACCCCGCAAGCTTTGAGTTGCGACAGTAAATCCTTGAATTTTGTAAATAAATCTTCGATATTATCGAATATTTTTGGATCCAATATGAGCATATCCACATACAACATGTGTCCCCTCATCTCATCCTATTTTCCAAAGAGCCCTTCCAAGGTGGTCTAGGCTTCATTGGGAGTCTTACAAGAAGATATATGAAAAAGCAGATCGGGAGAAATAAGACTGCAAATTGTTCCGAGTGCCTCATCCATGCGATTTAAATANATACTTGGATTTTTCTATGGCTGATGTCAGTTCTGTATCTATATTCAAGGTTAACCTGTACAACCCTATGGTTTTGATATGTATGGCTATATTCTCATTCCATGCAAAATAGATGTAAGGTGTAAGAATCAATTCTTTTTGGAAATCCATCTTTCCGCTGTCTTCAATCTTTTGTACCTACAAAAAATTTTGGTGTAGATTTTTCTTAGCAGTCCGTCGGATTTGATGTCATGTAAATGTGTTTAAACTACACATAATATATCTAGATAAACAATAATACACACATTTGCAGAGAGAATAGGAGAAAGAAGAAGAAGAAGAGAAAAAATGAAATAATTCTCATTAACCATTATGAATAATGAAAATAATTTACACATGATATACTCTGTATAAATCAATGAGTGTGCACCGGAGGAGAACCAATGTGCCATAGTGGTGGTCTAGAGTGATTTGGACACACACCAACAGTTACAGAAGTGAAATTCCACCCAATATAGTCTCTCAGGTAGTTACAGGAGTGAACTTCCACCTAGTTGAGTTAACTAGTCAACTAGTCTTCAGTTAACTGAATGAACATAGAGTAGTGGGGAGTTAACTCAGGGAATCAAGGGTAATGTGCCAGTCTGGTGATGATACCAAGGCAAGGTCGAATTATAATGGTGATGATCCCAATGTTTCCTGGTGACAAAACCAATGTAGCATCTAAACTCAACTCAACTAGTCAAATTGAAGTGTCAACTGAAAGAGAATATTCTCCAGGTGGAATATTCTCCCATAAAATAAAATAGACTTGATACTGACTAATTATGAATAATAAACAAGGAAAAACCTTAGGAAAAATAAGTCCTAGGTGTGTGTGAAGTAACTCCAACATTAATGGTATACCTTAATGATTGGTAATCAAACAAAGTCTTAGTGTGTTCGGCCTCAACTCCTTTATTCACATGATGTAGACTTGCACCTTTTGCAGATCGTGTAGAATACTTGAATACATCAGTTCATAGTCACATATTTCTCGAGTTGTTTCTATCATTCATTGGACCAATACATCTATGAATTCAATGATCGTGGGAGATCAAATTGTACTTCATTGTATACAGATATATTCAAACTGATTTTGAGACTGGTTTTCACTAGGCCTTGTTCGTGACTATGATATCATATGGCATGTTTCTACCCTTGTATTTCCTATTCATGGCCATGAAAAACTGTTTGGTATATTTCCACATGGATCTGCAGTGTAATTCATATTGGCAGCCATGTGTACAAAGTCATTATGGATTGTAATATTCTTATGAGCAACTAGTTCATCTTGTTGGGTCTCCATTACTCCAATTCTTGGAATTATAATGTATTTCAGCCATCGCAGATACTCCTATGACCTCACACATTAAGGGGCATATGTTATAGCAATATTTTCCTCACCCCATGCAACTTGCTCAAAAGGCCTTTTCCATTTCCCTCTGTAGACTTCAAGTCCCTTTTTGCAATTCCTAGAGATAAAAAACATATTTTTCCACATATACACACCCTAACAACTATACAACATGTGTATACACAGGTTGCACTATTACATCCCACATAAATTGGGTTTTGTGCCCAAAATTTAAAATGGTGTCGGGTTTCCATGTCATGTCATGAGATCCATGATCCTTGACCTTTCATATACTGGAAACGTTCTGAATCGACCCTTCAGTTCCATTTGAAAGCTATAAATGGGCCATATCCAAGCTGTGGAAAAGAGGAGAAGGATTCAACTTTGAGAGAAAAGTTACTCTGGAGAAATTATTAACTTCATATTGAGTATGCATCCCTTTGTCCTTTTAATTCTGAATCCCTATTTGATGGAGAACCTCATTGTGTCTCTTATATGAGCTTGACTTTGGTGGAGGATTGAAGTGGTGGAGGCCTAGCTAAAAGGGACTTAGTTTCTCGGTTCTGAACGTGCTGACACAAAAGTTTGTCATTCATACACTTATGTTGATTACATTTTAATAAAAGTACTCTTTTCTTGTCCAATTAATGTCTTGCAAATATTTGAATTATTATTCCATGGGAGTATTTGTTATGAATATTGATGGATTATGCTATTATATGTGCTAACTTTATATATTATCACTATATGATTGTGTATCTTGGTTGTTGAGGACAATTTGCAGTTGTATATCTTTGAATCAAGTTCTCAACGGTGGACTTCATCGAACGTATGGACGAGGTAGACTCTTTATCTTGTCTTGTTAGCATGTTTGTTTATATAGAATACTTGAGATTGGAGTTTATTTCTACAGTAATTTCCATTTGTTGTGGTTTACCCCATGCCATAGAGTGATTTTCCTCATAACAACACACATCACCACCATAATGGAATGGCAGCAGAGCTAAGGAAACCACCGATTTCAGAAATTCGACGTTCGAGGGAAATGTTAGAAGAAGTTGTGAAATCAGTCGAAGTCCGAAGCGTCGGAGCGTCAGAGCTCTGAAGAGACACTAGTTCAGTACTTCACTGGTTTGACATTCAGGGAAGTCACATAGTGATGAGGTATAAACCTCTAAAGTATTAAGTTTCGAAGTCAAGAAGCATGGGAATGACGTGGCCATTGATGTCATCTAGGGTGACATGGGAACACTAGATTCTTGCCACGTGTCATTATTTTTCAAGCGTTTCAAAGGTTGTTCAGGCCAATTAGAACATGACACATGTCATTCGTGGGATTGACCCACATGTACGCTCCTTATGTTTTTCCATATATCACCCTCGTGGTGCATGGTTGTTGACGAGACTCTGGAAGTTCGGAGAATTTAGCATTCAAGGGTATGCGTGTATGTTGTTGCAATATCTTTTGAATCCCAAAGCATCGGAGCACCGTAGTAGTGGTGCTTAGAAGTGTCGCTCTAGGAATTCGACAGTTTGACGTTCATATATAACGTTATGTGGATTTGGAGGAACTTCCAAAGCTTGAAGTTTCGAAGTCATGAAGCTCCGAAGTAGGGGAGCCCCGAAGCCTTGAAGAAAGGTCCATTTGGAACTTTGCTAGTTCGACGTTCGGAGGAAATGAGCTAAGTTGAAGGAGAAACCTCTGAAGCCCAAAGATACGGAGCCCTAAAGTCCCGAATCTCTAGATAAGAACCTATTTTTTAGTTCTTGGTCACAACCCGTGGTCACATGCAATTGAGGGCCAAATAAAAAGGGCTAGTGCCCGAAAATTATTTGTTTTTAAGGAAGAAAAGGGGCTTAGAAAAGGATCTTGTGTGGTTTTGATTTGTTCAAACCTGCGTCAAAAGTGGTAAACAAGGTATGTGAACCTTATGATAGGATCCAAAAAGGGTCCAAGAGCCAATTTGGCTTTGAGAAAGGAAAACAATTGTACAAAGATTACATCATAGAAAAGACAATTTTCAATTGTCCATAACTTTTTTCTCGGGACTCATAATTGAGAAAGGAAGCAGTCATTGGAAAGGTCTTGGAAAAAGGATTCCAGGTATTTCATCATAATTGAGGATTGAGTAGCTCAAAGCATAGGAAGTCATAAATAAGGTTGTTGGTGACAATAAAAGGAAAATTGTGCATATATTACCAAAATGGTATATTATGGTTCTAGCTAACAAAATTTGTTGTATGCCTTTTTTTGGATGTAATGATTACATTTAAAACAAAAAAAGTTCTAGAGATGTCTAAATATCGAAGAAAGAAGAAAAAAGACAGTTCTTCATGTTACATTTGAGATCTTTAAGAATTTATTGGATCAAATGTTGGGTTCAATTGGAAAACCCTAATGAAATTCTTGTTCGGGGAAGATATTCCAGGTGACAATTTTTTCACATCAAATGTGTGATAGGTGGGGAAATCCATCTACAATACATAATAATTATTGAACCATAGGTTCATATGGAGATGAAAAGCATGGGAATAAAGAAGGTTTTATGGAATACGAAAGAGTTTGGACCTAATATCATGAAGGAACAAAGGAACTTAAGGACATAATGTTACATCAAGAATATTCCACAACATGATCAAATTTCAGGATTGAAGAATGCCAAGATAAAGAATTACATAGTGGGAATAATAATCTATATAGATTGATATATCATGATGCTATTTTTCTGATAAAGAAAGACATAGTGTATTCATGGAGTGAGTGACAACATCTCTAAAGATCAGTCCTACAGTTTGGAGATAACACCTCCATTATTGCTATCATAATGCGTAGTGGAAGCATGGTATGAAGGTCATCAAATATGGAATGATAGAAGTTGAATATGCATGTTAGGTTGAAAAACCATATGGGTCAAGATAGAAGAAAGTAATAATTCATCAAGCTAATCCCAGTGCTGATATGATCAGTCATGGAAAGGATAAATCAATTGCTTCAAGAAAGAAATTGGTGCTAAAATATCCAAGTTTACTCAGAGAACATGACTGGAAATATAATTGGGTCATGTAGGAGTTGGATCAGAGGGATCCAAGTAATAGGGGAATTCTAAAAATTAATATTAGCATAATATATGGTTGGAAGTATGCAAAGTAGACAAGGAAATATTTCTGGATGGAGTCAAGTCCATGAACATCCTAAGATAATGGAAGAAGAAGTCATGAGGTAGATATCAAGATAATAGGAATGCATCACAACACTTGAGGAGGGACAAAAATAATACTAAAGGATTGTTGATGAATTCCAAAATTGCTAAAGGTATTTCCACAATAGCATGGAGATATCAAGTCGAGAATAACTTAAAAGTGAAATGAATTTTTGAAGATAAATCAATAAGGAACCATGAAGAAGAAAATGGTTTTATGCATGGTTTTGAATGAAAAAAGAGATGGTTCCTGAAAATAATCCATCTCAAGTGGAATAGATCCATGAGTGACATTCCCAGGGGGTGGAAGTATCAGTCAAAATTATGATGGTAAAGTAAAAGCAATGTTGAGTACCTTCAATTAATTCTATGCAGCTAGTGAATGAGGCATATGTGCATCCTTACAGTATGCTAGAGATTGGCTATGCAAGTCAAGTTTGAGGCTAGTTGGTAAGGAGAAGAGAAGAGTGCAAGAAAACTCAAATACTAAAGTATTCAATCAGGAAAGGGTTGAAGAAGTTCAATCCCGAAAAGTAAATGGATGTTAAAGATACAAACTCTATAAGACACATGATTGGAATTATAATTCATCCAAGTATGAGTTGGGGTATATGGATCCAGGAAATAAATAAAATATGAAGGTTAATATCAGCTTAGCATTTGGATGGAAAAACAAAGGAAGTCAAGAGTGATTTGGCTAGAAAGTGCTCAGCTCAGAAATAATCATGCATAGTGATTACAATGAGAGAACAAGAAGATTCAGGAATCTAGGAAGAGTTGAAGACTTCTGGGATCAACAAAAAAAAATGATACATGAAGAAAGAAGTTGTTTCAATTTTCGTGGAATCAAGTATGTTATGGCTTGTTGGGACAACCATAAAGAGATAATGCTTACATGTTTGCAAGTGTTGTTGATGATGTTGTTTCATATGGAAGGAAGCAACAAAAAATTGAAGTGTTGGTTATAAGACTGATAAAAGAGGCATGGAAGCTTCTACTGTCATCATCCAATAAAATAGCATCAAATTCGTTTAATGACAGCTATGCAGGTAAGTATTTCTCTTTTGAAATATGTTTCATAATTTCCAAAGGGAAATTTAGGTAAGAATTTACCCATATTGAATTCTTATAATACACGGTATGGTATTGTTTAAGTGCATTAACATGAATAAGATACCACTCTGTGTGGTAAAGGCTATAGGCATGTTATAGTTATCAAAGCTTCTTAAATTTTGAATGCACACACTGACATAGTAGCATGTCCTGTTAATTTGGTTATGAGGTAATAACCATAGAAATCAAAGATAAGAACTTTTTGTAAGAATGATGCTAGGAAAGTTATTCATGTATGAGACGAGGACATGGTTGGATGTGGAAAAGTATGGATATAGAAAGGTTAAGTACCGCACAAATACCTAATGAGATTCCTACCTTTAAATAATGCTCGGACTGCAACCTTTTTGTTAACACTAATGAACACCACATAATTATATTCTTGGTGTAGTGTTCGGGTCGAAAATGAAGGCATCCAAATAATTGAGAAGACAATGAGAAGTGTGTGGAGAATGCATCAAGACATTGGCGAGATTTCCAATTTATGGATGGTGAGATACATGACTTAGATAAGATCATTTTGAAAATCAATGCAAAGGTGCATTGAATATATATGCATTGAGAGTTTCACGCATGCCTAGTAAGTGGCAGAGTTGCACTCATACATTATAGAATTGTATACTTAAATGAATTTGCTAAATGTGTTTTTTGAGTGCGTGCATATATATTATTGCATGTAAATAATTATACTAACCACTAAAATTTTGCTAACTCATGGATTTGAGAACATTTCAGGAGCTATTAGACATTGCAACAGGAAAGTTCCAAGTCAAGTAGTCACATGAGCATTGACTATAGGAAAAAAAATTGTTCAGAAAAAGAAGTAATGAACTTATTGATATTAATTATGAACATTCATATGCATAGAATGATAATTAATTCTATCTAATAAATTGTTTTGTAGTTGTGATTGAATTGTTAGTTATAGAAAATTCTAAGAACACTTCATAAGGTTTTGTACATATTACAATGAGAGTATGATGTACAGAAAATACTGACAATTTGTTGGTTGAATGAAAGATAGAAGCATTGCAGGAAAAATGATATTTAGCATGGTGCTTGCTGAAAGCCAGAAGGAAGACTGCATCCTATTATTGCAACAACAATGAAAAATTATGAAATAGAATTTCATATTTTTGGGAAAAGTTGAATTACTTATGAAACAAGTTGAGTTCTAAATGAATTATTTTATGTTCTCTCATGATAATTGCATGTGTGTGATGCAGATGAGATAATATTGATTAAAGTTGGAATGCTAAGAAATAACAACTACTATTGAGGACACTAAAGCCCTATAATTGTAGAACCTTGGTGGTGTTCTAGTAATGGGTTAGCGCTCTCCTTGTGTGTGAAACCCTTGGTAAGATGGATCACTGAAGGATTACGTAGCAATGAAGGGATGCCAGATCCTGGAAGGGTGAGTGCAACAAGGAGGAGGCAACTCAAGGATGCTTATGGCATGGTAGCTTCCATAAGGAGGGCATGTCAAATGGAACAACGTGTTGAATTATTTTCAGAAGAAGATCTATGGAATAGAAAAATTGACTTCCAGCTGCAGTATGAATACCAGAATTGGTGTTGGAAAGTAGAGCACTAAATGGATAATAAGCTTACAATAGCTAAAGCTTGGAGCTTTTTGAAGATTTTTGAAAATATTGATGGTATATGTAAATAATTGCATTGAGGACAATGCAAAAATAAGGGGAGGGGATTGTAATATCCCAAGACCGAGCCCCAGTTGTAATTGTAAATGTAATATGTTTATAGGTTGGTGAGCCAAGTGATTATAATCTACGAGACTTATGTGATGATTAGGCCAGAGAGCCTAGATGCTAAAGGCCAATGAGCCTATTTTTGTATATGTGAATACTCACATCATTAATATAAATACATCGTTGCATGTAGACCGACCACGATAAAAGATAATGGGGGACTAACCTCCACCAAGTAGGGAAAGGGAAGGGGCTAAGAGGATAGGAAAAAGGGATAAAATTGAGGGCTTATCTCTAAGGGAATATTATAATATATTTCCTATAAGACTAAGGTTGGGTATAACTCATGTTATCCTAAGTTCCTTTGGGGAAAGGAACAAACTCCAAGTGGAGAGGAACCAACTCCAAGAGAGCCATGTTTCAATCTTGGCGCATACAGTTTTATATGGGAAAGTCTGTTCATTCAGGGGTCTCTCTTCCATTATTTTCGATTCTTCTTCCTATGAAATCACACATTCATGCAGGGAGCCATGACCTCCATTATCGACCTCTGAGCATGCACGCACAATTGTTGGAGTGGGAAAGGCATGTGGGGAATGATATGGTGTAGACTATGTGTATAAGTTGGCTCCTGGGAGGGAATCCTTCCTTGTTGAATGTGTAGCATCCCATTGTCTCAGCCTAGCCTAAGAATTCATTTACCTGGGTGGAGTTTAGTCCCAGCTCGGGGATGAATGACTACTAAGAGTGATGAGAAACATGGTCTATGTCTAGGAGGTTCGTGGAAGGTATGCACGCAGTTGGTGGTCTTCTACAAAAAGATAAGTACCATTTCTATGTTCATTTACATGTTGTGTATGTGTACATGTTTTATATTTATGAGTTTTACATGTATATGTTGTATGTATAGGCTTACTGTTATTTCTGCATTAATCTGTATATTAGTAGAATATGATTGTCTGCTAAGTTTTATTTGTATGATTTTACACAAGAGTTTTTGTGTGCCATAACCCAACAGGTCTATGGTTGGGGGTGTTACAAAATGGTATCAAATATTAGCAAGAATTTTTCTATAAGGTAGCATGGCCCAACCTGGGTGGTCGAGGATGTTACAAGTGCCTTGGTCGACGCCCTAGGCCCAACGACCGGGCGCTTATCCTTATCCACTGACACATATCAAATTAAATAATTTTTTTCCAAATGGGTAAACAAGTAACAACTGCAACATTTTGGTTAGTAGGTATTCAGTAGCTCGTTGGCTAGTCGAGAGGTCATGCATTCGAATCCTCTGGAGGTGCAACAAAATTTTTGACCCAGGCCTTGCTGGCCCAATCCGGGGTGCCACATGGTGCCTTGTGATTGGGCCACATGTCACCTCATGATTGGACTATACACCCAGTCAACTCACAGTCACACTATCTAGTCAACGGTCCATTCATCTTGTCGAGTCAGTGTCGTATGCCACGTGTCAAACCCAGAGCCAACCACATGTCGGCCAAATCACAATCGTACAACCATGTCATGCTATCTTGTCATCCATACTACCACATGTCGAACTTTTATTGGTCCATGTCATCGTACGAACTACCACGTGTCAGTCCATACAGTCCACATGTCTGCCTCATCAGCCTCTAAAAACGCCAAATCTGCATGACACATGTCATCCTATGGTGCTGCCATGTCAACATGTTGGCATCATCATGATGTCATACTGACATCATCTGCCATGTCATACTGACGTACTGTTGACATCAACAGTATGAACTGCTGACTTTGACTTTTTTTGCCTATTTGGGTAAAACTTCATATCGTGATATATTTTGCATCCGGATTCCATTTTTGAAAAATAATATATTTTCAAAACCAACATGATGAGAACTACGTGATGGCGTTGGTTTTGTTCGAATATGAGAACTTTGAATTTTTGGCCTTGGATCCATTTGGATCACACTTCCCCACTGAGACCTTTTGGTCCTCCAAAAGGATATTAACTAGACATCAAGTGCGGGATAGACCTCCCCACTTGTCCTTTGTCTATCAAATATGTCCTATGCACCTGTCACATCATAATCAATTGCAAAACAACCATGATAATTGAACACATATTTTTAGCCATTTTCATTTGCTCACATCTTTTTGAACCCACTACCATCCATGTAGAAAAAATTAACAACAATAACCATATCAAAAACATGATTGAAAATGAACCAACATGTTTGTTCTTCTTTACAAGTCTGTACGACAAAAACTCATCTTGAAGCAAAGTATGGATAGATATACATGCTACAACCATTTTAATTTCTTGTTTAAGATCAATTGCTTCATTTGGTACAATTATAGGTGTGGTGCTTGCATAAGCTTCCTTCTTTAATTGTTCCATTGTTAAACGATATTGATTCCCTTTGATATGATGAGCATGCACAACATATTTTGTCCTTTCTTTAGTTAAGTGATATTGATTATGTTCCCTGAAGAAGATTTCTTTGCGATCATATAAATAAGGGATACCTAAGACCATTCCACATGCTTCTAGCGGTACCACATCACATATTACTTCATACACAAACTTAGATATAATTCCAAACTTTATGACACATTTATTTGTTATGGGAAATTTACGATTTTTCTTATCCAATTTAGTGAATAAGGTTTGTTATGCATCTTAGTTTTTAATCCCAATTGCTTAACAAATTCCTCTGAAATTAAGTTAGCTTGAGATCTGCTATCTAACAAAGTGTTTATCTTGGTATGTTTCATAATGACCCTTATATGAAACAATTTACTTCTTGGATCATAACCATCACCAATTTTGTCAGTGTTTCATGGAAACCTGTACAGGAGATCTGGCTAAAGCATGCACAAACAAAGCTTATCAAGAAAAGGAAGAGAGATACACAATGAAGAATGGGAATCAATGTATATTATTATCACACTACTCCAATGAGATGATGTTTGATACATTGATCATGATCAATATGATACAATGAATGAGTGGAATACACTCATATATAGGGAAAAACATTCCATAATTAAGAAAAGAAATCAAGAAGTTAGCTTTCCTTAGGAATGCATGCATGCATAATAGTGATGGTAAAAATAGAAATTCTAAAATAGAACTAGTCAGTTAACTCCCACTAAACTAGTGTGTCGAAAATAAAAATTTCTCCAACACCCCCCCTGAACATCACCATGGAGTAAAAAATGAGTCGCGGCTACTAGGCCATTTTAGGTACTCATGTACAATGCAACTAATGAACACTGAATAAAAGTGAGGAAAGAGGGAAAACCATGTGGGAACAAACCCCCCCCTCAAAAGATGATGTATCAAAAGAAGAAAATGGCAGTTGCTAGGCAACTATGTTCTTCACTGCAAGACGATCCCGCAAAATATGAAATTTCTTCTCACTGAAAGTCTTCGTGAAGATGTAGAAATATTTATGGATCTGATGAAGTCCTTTGGCAACCTGTCGGGCCTTGTACCTCTTGATCCTATGGACCCATCTGCACCTGAAAATATTCTTTTATGTTGGACGTGGAACCATATTCCAAGTCTGGTTATGTAGGAGTGAGTCATACTTCTTCTGCATGGCTACTTTCCATAATGGATTTCCCACAATCCTATTGTAGTTCTATGGATAAGTAGATTGAACCATATAACAATGCATGGGCATCATAGTTTCTGAAGCTAAAAGTACATGAGAAGGCTCCTCATGCTGAGATCAAGCCATTCTTGAATCCAATAGATTCCCTGCAAGGTTGTCTTCTACCTGAAGTGTGGTCCATGCCTTCTTGGGCATCTGTTGAAGCTTCGAAACTGGCTTCTTATCTAGATATACTACCTGCTTATTTCCATGTACAGAATCTGAGTGTATGGAATCATATTTGATGTCTGAAACTGATGGAAGAACAAGAGTATATGCATGTTTCTCTGGAGGTGCATGCAAAGTACTCTCCTTATGTGTAAGTAGAATAGAGGAGTCATTGTCAGAAAACTTAGTGAATTTAGACAACCTTGACTTGTGATCCACCTCACCAATTGCAATGATGGAATTATCATGCATGTCAATTACTGACATAGAATCTGATGTAAATTCAGCCTTTTACCTTTCTGAGTGATATGATAAACTGAGATTAGATTCATAGAAATATTTGGAACATGTAAAACATTCTCAAAAATTCCATTATGGAGTTCCACTCTCCCTTCTCCTGTTACTGCTACTGGAGTATCATCCCCCATGAGAATAGGGGGTCTTGAGCATGGAATTAAGGAAGGGAAAACTTCCTCTTTCGATGCCATATGATGGGATGCACCATAATCTATAATCCATGACTCAAATGAGGAATTAATTGCAACCAAAGCATGATGATTACCTTTCTTAGGAGAATGATCTTCTTCCTTCTTCTTCTTGACTCCCTCTGGAATGGAGTTTCCAAGGTTGTTCTGTTGAAGTGCCTCTACCGTAAGATCGATATGTTTCTTCATGCATGCAGATTCTTCATGATTCGGTTTATTGCAGTAAGTGCATTGCTTTCCCTTCTTCTTCTTCTTGGAATCTGAAGAGTCTTTGGAACCTGAAGAATCATTAAAGGGTTTGGAATATCCCTCCTTCCTGTTATGTTTGGATGACCCTTTTACATCATGCATGGTGAGTGCATGTGCCTTGGGATCTTTCATTAGGGCCATCTGTATGAGTTTTGTTTGATCTTGTGTAAGAGACTCAATGAAATGAGCCCATGTAGGCATTTTCCAATTTGTTCCAAAAATACATCTGCCAGAATGGAAATTGGAGACATATACAGTGTATTCTGGTCCTAGCTTGGCCAATATTGTTAGAATAAGTTGTTTCTCTTTTGTAGACTTGTCAATACCACATTCACCCAAGCTCAAAATCAAATATTTAAATTTAGTAAATAAATCTTGTATATTATCAAAAATTTTAGGGTCTAAGGTATTCAACTCTACCTCAAGCATATGACCTCGCATCTCATCCTGCTTTCCAAAGAGTCCTTCCAGGGTGGTCCGGATCTTGTTTGGAGTTTTGCATGCAACAACATGAAACCATAAATCAATGGATATTAACTCAAGAATTAGTCTTGTGGACTCATCCTTACATTTCGCCCATCTCATCTTATCAATCGTTGATGTAGGTTTTGTTTTAGTTGCCATCGTTAAATTATACAGTCCTTTCCTTATGAGTTGGGATTCTTCCTTGGGATTCCAATAATTGTATGGTGTGAGGATTACCACCAAGTTTGAATGTATAATAGTTGTCCTATCCATCTCTCCCACTATTTCTAAGAACCCCTAAAAATTTACTCTCAATCTGCAAGTGAAAAATTAAGAAATCATGATAGAAAGGGCACTTAAAGTGAAAATGTAACGATCCACCTCGTTACGATGACAAACCTCTTATAACAAGTGCTAAAAAAAATAAAATTTGTGTGTGCATGTGTACAAGGGTAACAAGACATTGTACTTTGCGCTGCCACATGACGACGAATCATGAAACATACAATTGCGATATCAACATAAAGAGCTAAGACACACATCAACATCTGCCAGCAATGAACAACAATCAACCAACAAAAATAAGACTGACTACCCGCCCGTCCTACCCTGCAATGGTTAGGACCTCCAAGACACATAAGCAACGCTCAAGCCCAGGTTCCCATCGATTTTAACCATTTAAGGTCTCAAGGCTGACGACTGTTCCAAGGAATATGGAGGTGTCTACATCCCGCCCGACATAAGTAGACCAAGCCTACTAATCTAAGGATAGTACGTACCCAAAAAGATCGCAATCAACAAGGTTATCTACATTAAGGAAATTTACGGTAGTGAATCATTATTAACTCTTTAATTTACTTGCTATTATTACAATATTGCATGGGAGATGTACCTTTAATCCAATTACAAGACAATGGAAATTAATAAGCAAGTAAGGTAATTAACACAGCTTATTCCAACCTCCAATTCGAGCCCTACAATGCCTATCTAAGGTGCATAATGACATTAAGGTGAAATCTAAATTAGTCTTAGAACCAACTCAATGCGCAATTTTAATCTTACAAGTGTCATATTCGTACCATCTAAATCAACCGGCCTTAAAATATTATTGTTTGCTAAGAGTATCTATTTTCAGGTTGATATCTAACAATCATGTCAACAAATACACACAACTATGTCCCAAGAAGTAGGTTATGTACATCATATCCACTTTTATCCATAATCCTCTTCCCATACTATATTAATAACAATTTATTATTATTAATAAAGGCAATTCATTGTTTAATATAATAATCCTTTAAGCTTAACCATCTCTAATATAATAATCATTAAAGCTTAACCATATTCAATTTATATTTAGTATAATGCCCACTAAGACAATACCCAATAACAATTATTAAAACAATACGAAATACATTAAACAATACCCGCTAAAATTTTATATAAAGACAATTTATTTCTATACAATTTGAGATAGATGGTTAGGTTATTAGATACGCAAATAAATTCGAAGCCATTTGTTGATCTATAAGGAGTTATATACATCCAAAATTTGACTGTTATGTAGCCTTACCAAAATAATAATAATGATTGAAAGAGACTGTAATACAAGTAATCTCAAGGGAGGGGATAGTAATATCAATAGTTCGTATTGACATCTTTATAAATTTTAATAACTATGAAATCACCACAATGAAGACAATCTTCCACTAGACAAATTACAACCGTTGGATTTGAAGTCTACATGCATGTCTTATTTACATTGATGGAAAAAGTAAAAACATTAAAAGTTCCTTGTTAAATATGAAGGTAGCTATTATCTATGATGCGCAAATCAACTGGTTTTGACACCTAAATTCCAGTTTAATCCAAACGCCTTTCTTTCACTAGCCATTCACCTTATTAAAGCATAAACTAAACACATGTGGAAATTTGCAGTTAGCCATTAACACGGTGGCTGTGAGAGGCACTGACAAGGGAGTAGAATTAACGACTGCCAAGTAATAAAAGGAAATAAAACAGAGGCAACTAAATCGGCGCCAGAGAAATAAAGGCTGGGAGTGCATGCCAAAAATTTAGGAATCAATTTGGCAAATGTCAAATTGGCATTTTCCAGAAATCAATAATCAAATCGGTGACTGTCGAGTTGGTAATCATCCTGGCAGTGTCCTAGAGAAACCCTCTCTCAGTCGTAGTTAACACGACTTGCCGAGGTAAAGGCTCAGGCAAGTGCTTATACAATTCACAGGGGAAGGGTGCATGCAGCGTTTACAAAGATGTGCACTTACATTTGAAGAGGCGAAAGGGTAAGGTAATCATACAGTTTGGAGGGTCAAAGTAGACGATTTTTATTACAGTGGCAGAGGCAATGGAAACGGCTTCCACACAGTTTACAGGGTGAAAGGGTAAGATATTCATACAGTTTGCAGTAACCATTAAAAAACAAAATTGCCAGAACACATTGCCAGCACGAAATTGCAGTAACCATTAAAAAATGAATTTGCCAAAACACATTGCCAGAACGAAATTGCAGTAACCATTACAAAACTAATTTTCAGAACACATTGCCAGAACGAAATTGCAGTAACCATTACAAAACGAATTTTCCAGAACACATTGCCAGAACGAATTTGCAGTAACCATTACAAAATGAATTTGCCAGATGAGTGGTGCAGACACAAGGCTAGAATTTACAGCGACCACATAATGCATTTTCTAAATGAAATTAGGGTTTCAACAAACTTGAATGAAATCAGGAGTTTCGGCAATGTTATATAAAATTAAATAACTAGCAAATCGTTAAATGAATTCGGGAGTTTCAACAATGTTATATAAAATTAAACAACTAGCAAATCGTTAAATGAATTCAGGAGTTTCAACAACCTTGAATGAAATCAGGAGTTTTGGCAACATTATATAAAATTAAACAACTTAGCAAATCGTTAAATGAATTCAGGAGTTTCAACAACCTTGAATGAAATCAGGAGTTTCAACAACATTATATAAAATTAAACAACTTAGCAAATTGTTAAATGAATTCTGGAGTTTCAGCAACCTTGAATGAAATTAGGAGTTTTGGCAACGTTATATAAAATTAAACAACTTAGCAAATCGTTAAATGAATTTAGGAGTTTCAACAACCTTGAATGAAATCAGGAGTTTTGGCAACGTTATATAAAATTAAACAACTTAGCAAATCGTTAAATGAATTCAGGAGTTTCAGCAAGGTGTTTTATAAAATATACCATTTAACATCAGTTTACCTTTCCAATAAGCAAGCAGATCCAAGCATAAGTCCTAATACCATCTACCAACAGAAATGAAGAGCGTACCGTTGCCTGATCACCCACCTTGAATGACGTTCGCGTGCTCCTTGCCGCTCTCGCTCGCCGATCGTCGAGACCTCACGGGTACCTCCCAGCCAATTCTAGGGGTACTCTGCTTCCCCCTTAGCCCCCCAAGCTGCAAAGGGGGCACACACTATCCATATGGTACGTCTAGCTCCCAACTCGCCTCGTAAGGCCGAGCTACCACTCCTCTTCGAGTTGGGAAATCCCAACTCCCATAAGTAATCAGTCAAGTCACTAATCTGGCAACATAACGTTCCGCTAACAGTCGATCCCCCTTTCTTCCTCCTCCTTCCTCTCTTTTATATAGTTTTAGAACTTCCCATCTTTCCCTAAATCTCATTTAATTTAAGTTTTAAATAAAAAGTCTTCTAAAATTATCCTTCATACAAGTGTCATTCATCCCCCACATTCCTCCAATAATTATTTTCTTTAATTTATTAAATTGTCTTATTTCCCTCACCCACCTAGAGTTACTCCTAAATTTACTCCTAGGTGTCCCAAGATTCCCTTACAGGTTTTAAAGACTTTCCCTAAAATGAAGTTGCTAAATTAGTTCAATTTAGAAGGTTCTTAAATGCAAATTCTTTACTAAGTTGACCTCCCGCTTTTTACCATAAGTTTCCCTCTTTCCCCTTTTATGTTACTCCATTCCCTAGTTTCCTAATTTTTATTATTTCCTTCTTTCCCCTTTTATTAGAGCCAAAAATGACAAGTGTGCAAGTTAACCTCCTTTCCCTTATTATTATTAATTTAATATCTTTTTACACTTTCACAAGTTAAATAATTAATTTCTTCTTTACCTTTCATATCCACAGATTTTATTTAAGTTCTTACTCTCTTCTTTTTACCCAAAATTGAATAAGTCCACAATTATTACTTAAGTGGTTTTTTTTAATTTTAAACTTTATCATTTTATTTTTTTTAGAGATATTTTCTTAAGGGTAGACAAAAATTTTACCCCTAGTGAAGTTTTAGACTTAGGACTTAGATTCTGAACTAGGCGACATTTTAATTAGGGAAGTTTTTTTTTACAATTTCTTAATGAGATATTCGTCTTAGGGCCATCTAAGTTCGTTCCTTTAACATCATCAACATGACGTGCCCTTCAAGACGCACTACGTGCTCCAAGGGTACCACTCGCCTCTTTTGTTTCTTTGTGCGATGTGCCCTTCAGGACGCATTACGTGCTCCAAGGGTTCCACTCACCTCTTCTGTTTCTTTTGCGCAATGTGCCCTTCAGGATGCACCACGTGCTCGAAGGGTGCCACTCGCCTCTTGACTGATTGGTAGACATCAATAACCCCTGGAGTCAACACTCCGCTAGGTGAACTTGTGGGAGACTAAGGGCTTCTAAGGAATAAGGCCCTTGCCTTATTGCATGCCCCTTAGAATCATCGCGAACGACTATTGCAGTCTGCCCTCGTGGCATCGTGGGTCCTCTCGAACTAGGTAATCGTTAACCTACAGTTCGAGCCACAGCGGGAGTGTTAGTAGGTTGTGGCATGGTTGTTGTCCACACCTCTCCCTCAACCTCTCTGGTAATCGTGTGTGGCCCCTTTACTCCATATGTGAGACTGGTCGGCAAGCTATCGTCAGCCTGCATCATCAAAAAATCATGTCAGAACATGTCCAGATCATATCATATAATAAAATGTACTAATATCACAGTAAATCAATCAAACCCCTATAGCACACTCCCTGACTCGATCTAGAGTCCAAGGGGTTCCGTCGATGCCTCTGCATCCTCAAGGTCCAAAACCCTTCACACTCAGTAAAACTGAGTCAATAACACCTCTCTATGTCAATGTAGTACAACAACATGTCATCTACCCATAACGCATCATAATCAAAGTCAAATGTTTAACAGCATAATAATCTAGATCACTTGCGAGCAAGTGTCCTCAAAGAATAAGTTTGCTCAATACGACAGAGCGGGATGTTACAGACAATCTGTATTAGTTTCAAGAGATGATCTTGCGACTTACTTTATGATCAAACGGTAAGGAATCTCGCCAAACAGTTGAAAAAACACTTGCAGAATGGGTCTATAAACTTCACACGCGGGTCGTTTCCTCAAAAACTTAATATTTGGGGAGCAATCATTGTGGAAAGGTACGACCACAGATTTGTATTAGTTTCAAGAGGCTATCTTATGACTTGCTTTATGAGAAAATGGTGAGGAATCTCGCCAAATGGTTGAAAACCATAATGGGTCTATTTACTTTTCCCACGGACCGTTTCCTCAAAAACTTAATATTTTGGGAGAAATCACTGTGGAAAGGTATGACCACGGATTCATATCAGTTTCAAGAGGCTATATTGCAGCTTACTTTGAGAAAACGGTGAGAATCTTTCCAAATGGTGAAGAATCTCGCCAAACGGTTGAAAACTCACTTCCAAAATGGGTCGATTTACTTTCCATGTGGGTCGTTTCCTAAAAATCGTAATATTTTGGGAGGAATAACTGTTGAAAGGTACACCCACAGATTTAGATCACTGAAACTCTGATTATCCTTATTCTTTGGCTTGTCTAGCTTGCTCCAAGCAACATAGCTCTGATACCATGTCAGTGTTTCATGGAAACCTACACAGGAGATCTAGCTAAAGCATGCACAAAGCAAGCTTATCAAGAAAAGGAAGAGAGATACACAATGAAGAATGTGAATCAATGTATATTATTATCACACTACTCCAATGAGATGATGATTGATACATATATCATGATCAATATGACACAATGAATGAGTGGAATACACTCATATATAGGGGAAAAAATTCCATAATTAAGAAAGGCAATCAATCAGTTAGCTTTCCTTAGGAATTCATGCATGCATAATAGTGATGGTAAAATAGAAAGTAAAAAATAGAACTAGTCAGTTAACTCCCATTGAACTAGTGTGTCGAAAATAGAAATTTCTCCAAAACATTTTACCTGACAAACCAACTGCTGTGATTTTAGTCTCATCACCTGAATCTGACCCCAAGTCTGTTGGATGTGTTGCAGCTGAAACTTTTTTCCTCCCTTTCCTCTCTTTGAACCACTTTGGTTTCTTCTCTGGGTGGAATTGCCAACATTGTTCATCATCGTGCCCTTCTTTCTTGTAATGCTTTCAAGAGAGCTTCTCTTCCTTCACTGTCACTGAGTTTGATTTCTTCTCATTCCCTTTTCTGTTGCCTTCTTTCTTTGAAGATGATTTCCCTGATACACCAACTCCAATTTTCCTTGCTCAAATATACATCGCTTGAACATAAACCCCATCAAGATTAGTAGGTCCAAACATAAACACAATATTATGAATATGTGCAGGAAAACCTCCTATATACTTCATAAGAGTTTCTTGTGTATGTAATGGGATATTTAACATCAAATCCATCTTACGAAATTCATCTCTGTATTCTTGCACCAATTGCTCTTTTCTTAATTTAAGACTTTTCCATTCAATTAAAGCCTTTTCCTTATACCCCAAAGGATAAAACATTTTTCCAAGTGCAAAAATAAAATCTTTCCATGATGAAAATACATTACCAATTTGTCGAGTACCATGTTGCAACTTTCTCTGCCAACAGACGAGTGTTGTGGTTGCAAGATGAAGCGATGCCAATTTGATATTGGTTGCCTCATCATTGATTTGTTGCAAACTGCAATATACCTCCATCTATCTGACCCATTTATTAAGCTTCTTAGCATTGAATTATCCATTATACATGGGAAACTTGAATTTCACATCAAGTTTAAGTAATGACATGTCATGCTTATGTTTATGAGAATGTTTTCTGCAGAAGTAGGATTTGAACTTGTACTTGAAGAAGAAGAAGAAGATGGAGATGAAGGAGGATGTTTTGGAGGGTCCTCTCCTTGTTCACTTTTTTCTAGATTTGAATATTCCCCTTGAACAACTCTCTTCTGTTTCAAGTAATCATCATACAACACTTTTACCATCTCCGAGATGGAAAATAAATTTTTTTGAAACTCTCTTTCGTTCTGATAAATTCCTTCTTCCGATGCCATCTTCTCACTTTGATATGTCCTCTTTCGTGATCCAATATCTAGATCTCCTTCTACAATATCTCCTTAACCATGACTTAACTTTTCCCTGGTAATCATGCATACTAAAAAACAACCAAATGTCAACCTTCTATGATACCACTTGATCCAAAATGATCTTTTAAATACTTTGGTTAAGTATTTTGCATGAGTCGATTTACCATTTACAAATTAAAGAGTAGAATAAGATTGAATGAAAGAATGTTGCAACCATCATAAATAATGCAGAACAGAAAATGAGAATTAAGAACAAAAAACCATAATTCCAAAACTTGTTAACAGAGTTCGACAAACTTGCCTACGTCTCTGGGTCGTTGTCTCAGTGAGGGAGGCTTTCTTATTAATCTTAAATGCTTCAAAATTACATAATAATTATATAAATTTGTTCTCTGACTGACACATCAATGTTCTTCTATGTCTTAGGAACCCAACGCAATAGAAGACACTAAAAAAGGTGGAGTAGAACTCCCAGAAATGGCCTCCAAAGCTCCGCTACTCTCTTGGATTCTCTACATAAAAATGACTTGGAGTTCACCAATTCTTCATCATTATCCTATTATGAACTTGTTCATGGCTATAAAAATAATTTATATATATATATAATTTGAGTTGGGGGTCACATCCCAACTTCCTCCCAAGATCTGGCCTCAATCTGGGCTCTAGATCCTCAAAAAGAGGGAAAAATCCATTAAATCAGCCTAAAATCGTTAAAAAAATCCAATTTCCAAAGTTAAAAACCCACTTTGGAAAAATTTGGGTCTGATCCTCCTATGATCCTGGAGTCCTAGGCGTATGCTCCCATGTGGCCAGGTGTCAGGGCCAAATGGCACCCAACCCATGTTTCTCGACCTCACACCTTGGTCATGTGGAATGATTCACCCTGGTCCAACACCTTGGTCGATAGCCTAGGCCCGCTGATCGGGGGCTTATCCTTATCCACCGACACATATCAAATTAAATAAATAAAAATCCACATGGGTAAATAAGTAACAATTGTGACATTTTGGTTAGAGGGTATTTGATAGCTCGTTGGCTAGTCTGGAGGTCATGCGTTCGAATCCGTCGGAGGTGCAACAAATTTTTTGAACTAGGCCTTATTGGCCTGATCCGGGGTGCCATGTGGAACCCTATGATTGGACCACATGTCACCTCATGATTGGACCATATACCCAATCAACGCACAATCACCCTGTCAAGTGAGCGGTCAAGTCATCTTGTCGAGTCAACGTCATACGCCACATATCAAACCCAGATCCAACAACATGTCGGCCACATCACAACTATACTGCCACATGTCATTACTGCATCATGCCATCCTGTCATCCATATTTCCTCGTGTTGAACTGTCATTGGGCCATGTGATCGTACAGATTGCCACGTGTTAGTTCATACGGTTCACGTGTCTGCCACATCAGCCTCTGAAAACGCCAAATCTGCATGACACGTGTCAGCCTCTAGTGCTACCACATCAACATGATGATTCCATCATGACATCATGTTGATGTCATCTTCCATGTCATGCTGACGTATTGCTGATGTCAACAATACAAACTATTGACTTTTGACTTTTTTTTCTTGTTTAGGAAAAACTTCAGATCACGATATCTTTCGCATTTGGAGTCCATTTTCAAAAAATAATATACTATCGGAATCATAATGAAGATTACTACGCGATGGCGTTGGTTCCATCTAAATCTGAGAACTTTGAATTTTTGGCCTTTTTGGATCCATTTGGATCAGTTTTGGTAGCTACGAAATATCTAAAATATTTTATATATTGTGTTGTGAATGGTGAAATTAATATAGTGAAGAGTTGAAAGGTGTGGCACCAAGGAAGGTTGGTTTTCTCCTAGTTAAGGTTTTCCAGCGTAAATCTTTGTGTACTGTGTGTATGAGCCATTAATTAATTTATGTTTTGCTCAAGAATCTGTATGCATTGTTTTACTTCATAGGTTTAAAACTTACAAAATGGTTGTAACAAACTTACTCAGTGTCTATGCTCAACCTTCAATTTTTGACATTCCATACACTTGGCAATGTAATCGGCAACATCCTTCTCCATTCCTGGCCAAAATTATTGGCTTCTTATTGTTGCAATTATTTTCTAGTAATGGGGATGCCCAACATATGGAACATTATGCATTTATCTTAACATTAGCTTCCCTAGTTCTCTAGAATTAGAAACATAAACTCTATTTGTATGCATAAATATTCCATCATATCTCATATTGTACTATTTAAATTTATGTTGTACATCTTCTTGTTGGATTATTTCTTTTGCCTATAGGTAATGCTGGTTCGTAACAACATCTAAAATTATACTCTTAAATCTTATTGATTCATACTAATGGTTGTAGCATGCATGATATGTACCTTTATGTTGAGTAAATCAATAACTTTATTTTATTTTCCTTTGATATGTTTGATGTCAAAGTTATACTAACTTAAAAATTCCAACCATCTTGTTTGTTTGGCATTTAATGTTGGTTGTTCAAACAAATATTTCAGACCACTATGGTTTGTCCTCAATTCAAATTTGTTCCCCAATAAGTAGTGCCTATACATGTTTAATACATGTAGTATGGTTGCAAGATCCAAATCATGTGTGACATAGTTCCTTTCACGTTCTTTAATCTTTTTGGACTCATAACTAATGACATGTCCATTTTGAGTGAGGAATCCACCAAGTCTCTCTTTGCATGCATCTATGCATATCACAAAACTTTCATTTTGATCTACAATATTCAAAATAGGTGCACTGGTAAGTAACTCTTTCAATAAATAAAAACTTTCTTCACACTCTGTTGTCCCTTCAAACTTAATTTCTTTCTTTTGTAAAAAAGTAATGGGATGAGCAATCTTAGAGAAACCCATTATAAACCTTATGTAATATCTAGCTAATCCCATAAAATATATGACTTCTCAAACATTCTTTGGTGTTATAAATCCCCTAATGGCTTCAATATTCTCTAGATCCATTGTTATGCCTTCCTCTAAAATTGTGTGCCCGAAATATTGGATTTGCTCTGGGTAAAAAGAGCACCTTCTCAGCTTGGCATACAGTTGATGCTCCCTTAGAACTTGTTGTACCGATATCAAGTGATGATATATATTATATTGATAATGAAATGAAACACACATAAAAATATAGCATAGAGTACAACAATATAGTGAAACCCAACTTATATTAATGAATCAAACAATATAATGTTGTAAAACACAAACTAGCTAGAATGGTGGTATCTTATCTTTGAAGAAAGAGACGTTGGTTATGCTCATTGAAAAAAACATAAATAAAAAAGATAATACAATGGGTTGCAAGAATGACCTTTTAACACAAATAAAAAATCCTAAAATTACAAAAACATAATCCTAGGAGGTGAAGTGCCAAAAATTTTGTGGGCCCCAAGGTGGTTAGTTGATGCGCCAACTTCCCAAGGGTGCAACTTTTGCATATAATATTTGTTTGGGGAATTTTGTATCTCGTTAGAAAGATCTAATTGATATGTATAATTATTTCTAGGTCCTAGGCATGCCCTGGAAACCCCAAGCCCTCGAATGGCCAATTTTTTTTATGGCATCAAATTAATAGCCCCCAGAAGTTTAGGACCCGAATATCATAACAAGAACAACCAAAATGGAGAACCATTATGAGGTGGTGGAAGTGGTGGGTGTCCACCAATATACATCTAGATCAATCCTCCTCCCTTATGAAGTAATGGTCCCCATTGAATCAATTTCCCTCAAGATATGGGGAAAATGTTGTTGAATATGAACCTTGGTGAGCCACTTGCCTTACTAAAATATTTGTCCTACTTTGAAAACCTAATAGAGTTGTGTGTTTTGATGGAAGGTTCCCTTCATGTTGGTGTCCATGAATAAATCCAATGGAGCTTGTGAAATGCAGTTAGGATTGAGTTCTATGGGGGGCAATTGCTTAGCCACCTCTAAGATGTCCAATAGAAGTGGGAAATATGGTTGAAGCAGCTCCACGTTAAATATTGGGTGCAAGCCAAAGAAATTTGCAATACTCAATTCGAAATCATTGTCACCTATGGACTTTGTGATGGTGTAAGGACCATATCAAAGTGGTTTGAGCTTCCTGTGGAGGCATATTAGCTGCTCTTTCTGTAAATGCAACCACACCTTGTCACCAACCTGAAACTTGTGTGAAGAACTAAATGTTGTTCACATCATTGCTTATACTTGGCATTGGCCTTCTCTAAGATATCATGAACTTTAGCCAAATACCCAATACTATTAGCAATGAAATGAGATGAACAAAGTTAATAATTATTATTTATTAATTATTATGTTATGAATATCTATGATATATGTATATTTATGTTCATAACATTGCCTTCCCCTTAAAAATGCTTTGTCCTCAAAGCATACTTTATGGAAGACTTATTTCTTGCGCTAGCTTGTAACTATTGTAGCATGCTTCTTCATTATTGACTTAGTAATCGTTGAAGACCTGAGACGATAGGATCTTTTAAGTGCTGAGTAGAACTGTCGCATTGTAAAGGAGTCTGCCCAACCTAATTCTATCTTCTGTGGATTTGGGTTTTTACAGGGTTCTTGGAAAGAAGTTGATACATTTCTACTCCCCTGATAGCTTCTATTTTGACCCGCACTTGTAGTGGAAGTAATATTCTTCGACATAGCGATTATTTGTTTCTGTTGATACATTGATTGGCTGAAGTATTGATTTTTGTGATTAGGATGTCGATAAGGCATCCTCGCAAATTGATCTTTACTTCTTATACTTGCATCTTTTCCTTGATTAAATTTTGGATTTGAGTCTTCTTCATATCTATGGCTTGTTTGTACCTCGACATTTGCAAACTTCTTTACATCAGCTAGATTTGCATACTTTTGAGTTGTAAGGTTGATTGGGTCTGTCATCGTTTCCTTATCAACTAATGATGTTTGGTGATCTAGTTTTTCTTGTAAGGTCTTCTTATCATGCTTCAACTTTTTAATTTGTGTTAGTAAATCTCGATTATGAACCCGTAGGCATGAAAGTTCTTCTTTATCATCTGATTTGCTGACATTATTTATAATATTTCGATTCTCGGTTTTTTCATCTTTCATCTTTTTAATTTGTTCAAGCAATTTTTTATTAAGGTTCTTCAAACGAGAAGCTTCTTCATCATTCCCTGATAATTTCTTCCCGAGATCTTGATTCTCTTGCTCCAACTCCTGGACACGTTGTTTTGTATCCCTTGACTTCTTAATTTGAGTAAGTAGTTTTTCACTATGATTTTTTAAGCGTAATATTTCTTCATCTCGTTCTAGTAAGTCTTGGTCCATTTTTTGTCTTTCAGTCTTTAGTTCTCCATTTTGTGCAATGAGTTCCCGAATATGCTCTTTGAAGTAACGATTATCTTTCTGTGTTAAACCATTAAAATATTTTTCCTTCTCAATTTCAAACTGTAATTTTTTATTGCTCGCTTTATAATGTCCTAGTTCTCCATCCAATATTCGTAATTGTAATTCGAAATTATCTCTATATTCTTCCATAATAAATGATTTTTAAATATTTCTTCTTATAACTTTTTTCTTCTTTTAGACTTGAACCCCTTTTTTAGTAAGGCTTAAATAATACCCTTCAATATATTTTCCTTTTGATGGAGTGGATTTAGAAATATATATACACTTTTAATAATTTATATAAATATATATATATATATATTTCTTTTTTAATATTCTCTTTTTATATCTTTGGAATTAACCCTTTTAATAAATTTTTATCCTACTAAGTAATAATAAAGCCCCTTTTTTAACTTAATGAATTCTTTATAAAAACCTTTACTATCTCTCTTCCTACTTCATTTTTCCATTGAGGCTTATATATTTCCCCTTTTAAAAATTGAATACCTTTTTTATTTTTCAATATAATAATAAACTATAATAATTCACTTTTTTTATTAAAAGGTATTTTTCTTTTTTATTTTTCAATATAATAATAAACTATAATAATTCACTTTTTTTATTAAAAGGTATTTTTCCTTTTATGAAAATATAAAAGGTTTATATATTTCCCCTTTTAAAAATGAAATACCAAATGAGATGAACAAAGTTCGCTCACACAAGAATTATCCAAAATACTTGAAATATAACAAAGTAATTCATATATGACTGTAAAAAATAAATGAATAATAAGATATAAGATATAGATGATTACAATTGAGAATTAGGGCTTGTTTATATACCCACACAGGGGTGCCCTTTACCAATAGTCATGTCCTTTGAGACATGACCTTTCATTATTAATAATTATTATTTATTAATTATTATGTTATGAATATCTATGATATATGTATATTTATGTTCATAACATGAAATTTATCCAAATACCCAATACTATTAGCCAAGACTAGTTTAACTAAATCCACATGAAAATATTATTATCATTGCAAATCTCCTACCTTGATAAAATGTACAAAGGCATACCTTTCTTTGGCCATTCACGTCACTCCTGCAAGAACCCTGAAATAAATTTTCACTGAGTCTGTCAACACAGACATGTTAAGACCATTTTTTATCCAGGTGGATACCGGTGGCCACCCACCTTTTAAAACTAGCTCAAAACAGTTTTCTGGCAATTTTGGTAATTTACTATTTTTAGCAGTTTTTCGGGTCTTGAACTTTTGGAGCCGTTTTGAGGCCCTAAACAACGTTTTTTTGGGAAAACGGGGAGCAACATGGAAGGAACTATCTTTCTAGATGTATATCTTGAAATTGTATTCCTTGGAAATATCTTTCTAACGAGGTATCGAGCGCCCCAAATGGACATCGTATGAAAAATTTACGCCCCAATAAGTTGGTGTATCAACTACCTCCATCAGGGTCCACAAACCTTTTGGCTTTTCATCTTCCGAGGTTAGGGTTTTGGATATTACTTATGTTAAAAATTCCCTTAGAGCCTCATTGTAATAATCATCTTCTTGCAAATGCGAGTAGCTGTCACATCTCTTCTCAGAGATAAGCTGCCACCATTCTAGTGAGTCTTTCACCCTGTATTTTTACAGACTCTGTACATTTCTTTCATCAATAGAAATCATGTATTATTGTATCTTTGTGTGTATGATTGCATCTCTGATACATTTTTGTTATATTATTGGATATATGCGATATATCTGTGCATTTATTTGTGGGTCTGTTGGCAACAACAGTGTAATTTTTATTGTTTACAAGCTGCTTACACAGGGTCTTTAAATTCTCGTTACTCATCATGAGCAACGACACTTATCACTTGTCGCTTTTTCACACCTTCCTTTCGATTTTAAGTTTTCATGACTGTAAGCATGAAAACTTGTATCTGGAATTCACCCTTGATTTTGATTTTTGATCAAAAGGAAAACTATTCATATGGTCTATTATCGAATTGTTTTCTTTTGCTATACACTTGATGGTTTTCCTAGTTGATAACTCCTTGGTCCTAGTCGTGCATTGGTTACATGAGTACAAAACCTCCACTCATTTAGCATTCGACTAATGTCAATGGGGTTTTGATTTATAAAATTTTTAATGGTTCAATGTTTATTCGATACATTAATCTCTGTGATCAAGTCATGGATATGCATACTATTGTTTTCAACTGTTCTGATCCTTATGCGTACCATTATGCCAAGGTGTCATTTTAAGTACAGCGTGGTAATATTGCTCTGCATGGCCTCAGGCTACACGACCTCTCTCACACGCATGGTAATTAACGCTCCTGCCTACCATTTCGAACTGTCTTTGCATTGCATTGAGGAAACTCAGGGCGATGGCTCTGTGTTTTTTCTATCAAATCCTACCTCCGAATCCCGTGTTGATTCCCTGCTGTTATCCATGGCTCCTGTGGTGAGGATTGAGCCCAATGGCATCTAGACCTTATTATCGTTTGACAACGCCAAAGATAACTTAGAAAGGAATGGTTGGCGCTTATTTATTGAAAAGTTTGAGGGTTTCAATCTGAGAGCTGCCCAAGAGTTCGCATTATGGCTGCAGAGCAAAGATCGATCTGTGTAGTTGGAAGTAAATGAAGACTTCTTAAAGCTAACCCCATAATTCCCAGAAACACGTTTTTGCATGAGCGATTTTGAGCAAACGGTTTTGAATTAGATCAAACCCTTGAAAACCTAGAACTGAAATGAGCCCTTTTACCTTCATCGCAAGCGGTTTCCCCAGAAATTGGATCATTACAGAGATATAGCTCGTCCTTTAGAGGTCAAATCTCAGATTTTCTCTGTGGCTGAAGGGAGCGTTTTGGTCTGTTTGCAAGTGTTGAAACATTTTTTACTTCTCCAGGCCTGTGCATTAGCATCCCACAACACCCCTCTCACCCGTCCAACCATGTATCTCAGCCTCCCACTGTGAACCCTTGATCAATCCAAAGGATATTCAACCAGTCTGCCAACAAGTAATACATCTACAAGACATGTGATATTTAAAAGAAAAAACGTATAAGCAGCTACAACCATCATGATTCGATTTGATTTCATGATGGGAGGTATGATTTTGTTTAATTTTAGCACGATTTGGTCACTCTTAAGTTATGATATACGATTTGATTCAATAAACTATTTTTTTGATTAAGATTAGTTTGTTTTCATTGCATTGGCTATTACAACTAGCTACAGATTCTGTAGCTAGTTAAAAAAATTCAAATTACTTGTTTTGATAACTGAAAATACATCTGAAATCTTTTATTCTTATGTGTTTTCAAGAACCTATGATTCCTAAGGAGATTTGAAGCACTGTTGGCATCTCTCAGTATACTATCTTTGTGTTTTTTTTAGAATAGGCTGTTAGTTTTTGGTATCAAGTAGAATCTGGGAGGTTGCATCCCCCACATTTTTTGGAACAAATTAGATGTTATCAACAGGAAACATTTTGTTCCTGTAACCTATATAAATGTGTTGTTTTGTAAACTAGAGATCTTCGCTGCCTGGGAGCAAAAAACTATGGATTTATAATTGACAGACTTGCATAGAAGTTGATATTTGCACAGCTTTAGCTTCTATATATCATGTTTTTATTCAAGTTATGATCATTTCAATTTGTAATTAGATTGTGACTACTTTAGATATCATGGTTTATTGTAGATTGAGATGATGAAATTTATATGATATCCATGTTTTATGTCCCTTATATAACACACAGTAATTACTATGTTCAAATTTGAGATTAGAAGATTTATCTTCTTTATTCATTGAACATTTATACACAATTTTTCACAACAGGATTTATCTCAATGTGGCCATTTGTGAAATCATAAAATTGTTGTTACTACATCTCTTATATGTTCTGTCATTTGCATTCACTGATTATTGCTTCACGTTTATGAGAATCATTTGTAAGATCTGTTGCGGGTTTGCCTCATCAAACATCGAAATTGGATGCCATACACAGAACCAATAGGAGATGCGATTACAGGTTAGCTTGCTCGTTTTATTTTATTAGTTTAATTAATATAGGAATTTCCTGTAATCTAAACACATTTTTACTGTCTGTTATCTTTGTTTTTCAATTAGATAGTTGGTTATTTCATTTATGGTGTATAAACATTATAAAAAAAATAAATCAAAAAAGACTGAATGATAGTTTTGTTGTCGCTAAATAAATCAATTCATATTCGATTTTCCCAGATTTAGATTAAAATTTGCATTCTGTAAATGTTATACATATATTAGAGATATAATCATTTGACACATTGTACATATAATAAGTAGAGCTATTTTATAAATATTAGTTAGCAAAGTGTAAGTATATATTAGATTTGTATATAGTTTTCAGCAAGTGTTTTTCATTTAGTTATTTTATTTTCTTTAGTTTTGTTTTTCACTTTCTTAGGACTTAGATCGGCCAACGGAGCCGCTAAACCCATCGGAGTGGATTAATCCAAACGACTTGGGTTAAGTAGACAACCCCGGACCGGATTCACTCCTCTAGTTGACGAGCGGTCAATTTCGCCCATTAACAAATGGCGCTAGAAGGAGGCCCGAATGACAAGCTAGCCTTGTAGGAGCCTTTATTTTAAATATATTCAATTTTCCCATGGATCCCTAAATCACTATGTTGGAACATGCTTTCAACTTCTCATTACCCGATGTCCCCAACGAGGCACTATCTCGCTTGTCCAAACTCACCTTTGATGGTGGAGGCAATGTATTTGCTAATGACCACCTTAACAAGTTTTGGTGCAAATGCATCAAACATGACATCTCAAATTTAGGAGTTTTATCCAGACTGTTCGCTTTTACTTTTAGAGGTCGGATTAAACATTGGTTTGAATCATTTCTAGCATGTCACATTTTTTATTGGTTTCAATTTGTAGATGAATTTCTAGATTCTTTTGAAATTTATGATTTCGATCAATTATGTGAAGAATTTCATACTTCGCTAATCAACGGTGATTCATCTTCGGAAGACTTTTTGACAAGATTTTATCATATCCTCTGTAAATTTAATCTTGATGACATGTCATTTGCATTAAATATCTTCTATGATGCTTGCATCCCTTCCATCAAGTCATATTCAATCACGAACGAAGAACCAATTGCAAATCCTATCACTCAAGTGCAAGAACAATTCTCTTCGCAAGAAGAGAAGAATCCTTCCGACAATGTTGAACAAGCTAGGGAGGTAGAATATATTGACCAGGTTCTTAATGACAACCAAATTAGTTTTTCCTCTAAATCATTGTATTTTTCAGTCTTCGACCAGTATGGAAGAAGATTCATTTCTGACTCAAGGTGAATATCCTCATTCTTGTAACTCGTGCTCTAATCAATGTTTAAAATCAGTCATTGAAGAACACTTAAGCGACGAAAATCATTTTGAACGTTCTAGTACTCCTATGAAACTGATTAGAGAAGAAGATACACAACTAGAAGAAGAAACTTTAAACCTTTTTCCTCAAAATGTACTTTACCCACAAGAAAGACTAGACGTTTGTCACATAAATTTTGAATTATCTATCACACAGAAGGCAAATCCAGATGATCATATTATGTTAAGGAATTCGTCACCAAAACAGAGTAAGAGTTTTAAAGAAAGTAAAGAGAAATGTCTTGAGAATACCATTGTTAATTATCGTAGTTCAAGAGATTCTTTTCATGTGCTTACTTCTAATTCTTTTTATTCTTTATATCCTGATCTCTTCCTAGACTCTGTTGGACATGACACCTTACCTACAACATCCTACTCTTTTCCGCCACAATCATATCCTTACAATATGCTAAATTTTGGTGAAATTAATTCCAAACTGAACATTGATAAAGTTGGATTTGATGCTTGTTCACTTTCATCACTCATACGGGAAAAGGACATGTTGCGAGGTGATTTTACACAGTTTATTGTTGAAAAAGACAATGCACTATATTTTATGGAGATCAAACATTCTACATTTCATATTCGTTCTTTGATTAGCTCGAATCTTAATGTTTATACTTCATATTTTGAAATGATCAATCTCATCAAAGGAAGCATTCAAACCAATGATCTTACTAACGTCACAAATCCTCTTATGATCATTTCCCCATCGATATATTCATTTCATCAAAGTCGTGGTTCGAATCCTCATTTTTTTGACAGGATCTTAGGATGGCTTGAATATTCATATATAGCAAATTTT
>JASDQU010102050.1:137187-147923 GCA_032191745.1 Picea mariana
TTTCTTTTTACCTAAGTATCTTGGAAGTAGGCGTGACATATTTCTTTTAGATCCTCCATGTGAAGAAATTAATGAACACTTAGAGAATTGTCAAGAGGATGGGGCATTTCAACCTTGGCTGATGGTTATTTCATTTCCTCGTAATCTTGAAAATTTTTTAAAACTTGCTTACACTCGCCCATGCCATTATGACCCTTATCACGACAAGATTGCACAATGGCTGGAGGATTCGTACAACAGGAATATTCAAGGAAATGGTAAGATCATGCTTACTTCGTTTTTAGATGATGATTATGAAGGTAAGTGTGATATGTTTCTGTTACCATTCTTATTAGTAAATAATATGACTAGGTACCACGAGTAGGATTGCTTTCACATCAAACATGATTTTTCTACTTTCTTTCAGTCTCCCAAGGGATTTTTTGCATGATGTTTTTAGATACACCTTCTATACATATTTTTTTGTTTGGATTTCGTTACTTTCCAATTTTTCTTTGCTGGTTGGTTTTGATTTTCCTTATCAGTCTTTCTTTTTGAAACACACATGTCCGCATCAAGGGCTAGCTCAGACGAAGAGAACAGAAAAATTTCCCCGTAAAATGACTGTTGAAAGTTGTTTAAACATCAATTGTGATATTTTCCTGAGTTTGCAGCCATGTTAAAGATAACTCGTTGTTTGAAAAGCGTTTCTTGATTTCAATCTGCAACTGAAGGTACTCACGATCATCCATAAAAATTATTTTTACATTGTCCCTGTTCCTTAAGAGAACAACTGGGAGATGTCTCCCTGCTCTTGAAAGTTGGTTTATTAACAAACTATTTCTAGATCTTAATGAAGGACAGCTAAGAAAATTTCTTCAAGGTCTATAATTTACTAAGATGTGTCCAAAACTAGGATTTTCAGTGTCACCCCGCTCTATTAAATATTTTTAAAACTAAATAAAGCTTCAGAGAGTTGTGGGAAGTTCTTGTAAACCCACCGGGATACTGAACAGGTCTGCTGGCAGCGGGTAAATGCATACATGATGCCAAGATAACTTCGTCGGGGTACTGAACAGGCCCGCTGGCAGCAAAGCAATGTCAGGTATATGAAAATTCTCAAATATAGATTCTTTTGACCTTAAATGTCCTTCGTTCTGATCTAGAACTTCTTGGCAGGATACAGATATCGGAGTGGGTTAAATGGCATCCCTGTCGAGGCTATGGACGCCTGCTGGCAGTAGCGGCCCTGTCAACAGTATTGAATATTTTAACTTTAATATCGTGACTCTCTTTTGTCAAGATTGTCATCAGTTTTCATCTTTTAAAATAACAGTAATCTAAAACTGGAATGTTTTATAATTGATAATGATGTTCAGACAGCTTTTTGGTTGTTTTCGATTTCAATTTTTTTCTGATTATCCTAATCTGAACTCGTTCATTCTGCAGAGATAACTGCTTCTCCCAGCGTGTCGCCATTGTTGGCAGCAATAGTGTAATTTTTATTGTTTACAAGCTGCCTACACAGTGTCTTTAAATTCTCGTTACTCATCATGAGCAACGACACTTATCACTTGTCACTTTTTCACACCTTCCTTTCGATTTTAAGTTTTCATGACTGTAAGCATGAAAACTTGCATCTGGAATTCACACTTTATTTTGATTTTTGATCAAAAGGAAAACTATTCATATGGTCTATTATCGAATTGTTGTCTTTTTATATACACTTGATGGTTTTCCTAGTTGATAACTCCTTGGTCCTAGTCGTGCCTTGGTTACATGAGTATAAAACCTCCACTCATTTAGCATTCAACTAATGCCAATGGGGTTTTGATTTATAAAAATTTTAATGGTTTAATGTTTATTTGATACATTAATCTCTGTGATCAAGTCATGGATATGCATACTATTGTTTTCAACTGTTCTGATCCTTATGCATACCATTATGCCAAGGTGTCATTTTAAGTACAACGTGGCAATATTGTTCTGCATGGCCTCGGGCTACACGACCTCTCTCACACGCATGGTAATTAACGCTACTGCCTACCATTTCGAATTGTCTTTGCATTGCATTGAGGAAACTTGGGGCGATGGCTTTGTGTTTTTTCTATCAAACCCTACCTTCGAATCCCGTGTTGATTCCCTACTGTTAGCCATGGCTCCTGTGGTGAGGATTGAGCCCAATGGCATCCAGACCTTGTTATCGTTTGACAATGCCAGAGATGACTTAGAAAGGAATGGCTGGCGCTTGTTTATTGAAAAGTTTGAGGGTTTCAATATGAGAGTTGCCCAAGAGTTCTCATTGTGGCTTTGGAGAAAAGATCGGTCTATGCAGTTGGAAGTAACTGAAGACTTCTTAAAGCTAACCCCGTAATTGCCTCCCAGAGACACGTTTTTGCATGAGCGATTCTGAGCAAACGGTTTTGAATTATATCAAACCCTTGAAAACCCAGAACTGAAATGAGCCCTTTTACCTTCATAGCGAGTGGTTTCCCCAGAAATTGGATCATTACAGAGATATAGCTCATCCTTTAGAGGTCAAATCTCAGATTTTCTCTATGGCTGAAGGGAGCGTTTTGGTCTGTTTGCAAGTGTTAAATCATTTGTGACTTCTCCAAGCCTGTGCATTAGCATCCCACAGCACCCCTCTCACTTGTCCAGCCATGTGTCTCAGCCTCCCACTGTGAACCCTTGATCAATCCAAAGGATATTCAACCAGTCTGCCAGCAAGTTATACATCTACAAGACATGTGATATTTAAAAGAAAAAACATATAAGCATCTATAGCCATCATGATTCGATTTGATTTCATGATGGGAGGTATGATTTTGTTTAATTTTAGCACAATTTGGTCACTCTTAAGTTATGATATACGATTTGATTCAATAAACTATTTTTTTGATTAAGATTAGTTTGTTTTGATTGCATTGGCTATTACAACTAGCTACAGATTCTGTAGCTAGTTACAAAAATTCGAATTACTTGTTTTGATAACTGAAAATACATCTGAAATCTTTTATTCTTATGTTTTTTCAAGAACCTATGATTCCTAAGGAGATTTGAAGCACTGTTGGCATCTCTCAGCATACTATCTTTGTGTTTTTTTTAGAATAGGCTATTAGTTTTTGGTATCAAGTAGAATCTGGGAGGTTGCATCCCCCACATTTTTTGGAACAAATTAGATGTTATCAACATGAAACGTTTTGTTCCCGTAACCTATATAAATGTGTTGTTTTGTAAACTGGAAATCATCGCTGCCTGGGAGCAAAAAACTATGGATTTATAATTGACAGACTTGAATAGAAGTTGATATTTGCATAGCTTTAGCTTCTATATATCATGTTTTTATTCAAGTTATGATCATTTCTATTTGTAATTAGATTGTGACTACTTTAGATATCATGGTTTATTGCAGATTGAGATGATGAAATTTATATGATATCCATGTTTTATGTCCCTTATATAACATACAGTAATTACTCTGTTCAAATTTGAGATTAGAAGATTTATCTTCTTTATTCATTGAACATTTATACACAAATTTTCACAACAGGATTTATCTCAATGTGGCCATTTGTGAAATCATAAAATTGTTGTTGCTACATCTCTTATATGTTCTGTCATTTGCATTCACTCATTATTGCTTCACATTTACGAGAATGATTTGTAAGATATGTTGTGGGTTTGCCTCATCAAACAACAAAATTGGATGCCATACACAGGACCAATAGGAGATGCGATTACAGGTTTGCTTGCTCATTTTCTTTTATTAGTTTAATTAATATAGGAATTTCCTGTAATCTAAACACATTTTTACTATCTGTTATCTTTGTTTTTCAATTAGATAGTTGGTTATTTCATTTCTGGTGTATAAACATTATAAAATAAATAAATCAGAAAAGACTGAATGATAGTTTTGCTGTCGCTAAATAAATCAATTCATATCCGATTTTCGCAGATTTAGATTAAAATTTGCATTATGTAAATGTTATACATATATTAGAGATATAATCATTTGACACATTGTACATATAATAAGTAGAGCTATTTTATAAATATTAGTTAGCAAAGTGTAAGTATATATTAGATTTGTATATAGTTTTCAGCAAGTGTTTTTCATTTAGTTATTTTATTTTCTTTAGTTTTGTTTTTCACTTTCTTAGGACTTAGATCGGCCAACGGAACCGCTAAACCCGTCGGAGTGGATTAATCCAAACGGCTTGGGTTAAGTAGACAACCCCGGACCGGATTCACTCCTCCAGTTGACGAGCGGTCAATTTCGCCCGTCAACAGGGCCCCAATGGAGGTAGTTGATATGTCAACTTCTCAGGGGCGTAACTTTTGCATACGATCTCCATTTGGGGCGCTCGATACCTCGTTAGAAATATCTATCCAAGGAATACCAAAAAACGTCGTTTAAGGCCTCAAAACGACTTTGAAAGTTCAGGACCCGAAAAACTGCTAAAAATAGTAAATTACCAAAATTACCAGAAAACTTTTTTGAGCCAGTTGGAAAAGGTGGGTGGCCATCGATATCCACCTGGATCAGTTTTGATAATCGGTACTATTGATAATAAATTGAGATGTTACAATCTAAAAACATACAAAGAATGATTATCTTTTGGAAAATAAAGGAATTTCACAGGGGCTTGTAGCCAATTCGTGGATCATTAATGTCTCAACCTCAAACATAATGCTATTTGGGATCTAACTTCTGTCCACTGGCAAACGATTTTCGTTAAGGGAGTCTTTTTTTGAGCATGTAGTATGAGTCAGTGCTTCCATTGTATTGAACGTCTAGGACCCCAAAGTATTGTATTAATCCTTGATGTTGGTCTTTCATGGCACCTTTAAATACCACCAAAAATTATTTTTAAACTATTGACATTCATCTCTTTGTTGTAACACAAAAGAGATATTAATATTAGTTGATTTTGAAGGATAAATGTAAACCATATCCATGAAATAGGAGACCAATTTGCAAGATAGGGCATTTTATTTCCAAACAATAGTGGGAGATAAAGCCAGTACAATGGTCCCTTCAATTTTGTGGCCATTTAAAATAGAAGGAAGGCGATATACATCAAATTTGATCCCTAGAAATGCTTTCTTAAAAAGGTCATAACTAATTTGTGATGATCACATTCATCCTGAAGAATAACAAGTAATCAGGATAAGGAATGAAAACATTTATGAAGAATCCCAACAACATTAAGTGTCTGAATACTATTCGATTTGAGGGCTTGATAGCTAATATATCTAACCAATTATTGATCACTCTGTGAAACGATTCCTACAATGATCATCCTATGAATATCTAATTTTTTTGTGCGACAAAAGTTCTTCCTTGTATAATCCTAACTTAGGTTTTTCAGATTAAATCTATATGATTGGTCTCTAAAAAGGGCGAGATCAATTTTTTGTATTATCAGTTTGTGAATTGAGAAGATCTTATAGTATAGAAATAATTTCAAGATGTTCCTGCACTAAGAGAGCTCTGGCAAAATCAAGCGTACTATCCTTGGACTGTGATTTTCATAAATACTGTGTGAAGATAGGAAGGTCTTTTAAGACTCTGTGAAGTTTAGAATGTCTTTTTTGGTTCAACTGATAAAAATGGAGGAAAGAGGGGAAGGCAGGATGGTTACAATTTCAGGTTTCATGTTTGCGCCAGTAGGAATCAAACCTACACTGTCCATGTAATGAACTTGGTACATACTTGAGATGACTGGTGCAGCCAAGTTACCTCACACATGCAAGAGCATTCTCATGTGATTTCCACAAACATCTATATATAATCTTTTGACATGAGTATTGCCACATGTTCTTTTTTTTAATATAAATTGAATGAAATCAATGTATATGATTATAATCTTTTCTTTATTGTTAATCATATAATTGAAAATATAGTTTATTATATAATTGACTAACTTTATATAAATTGATTGTATTTTATGAAGATTTTCGCTTATTATCATCTATATGATTGAATTTGTACCTCACTTCTCTACATCCTAAAAGGTTCACTAAGAGTTTACATCCTAAAAGGTTCACTAAGAGTTTACATGAGTTATTTTAGCAAGATATTAATAACATATGATCTATATAAACATATGGTCTATATGATTTGTATTTAGTTAGTGATTTATATATGATTTATAAGCATTTGAAAACAATAGAAAGAATTTCAAGCCAGGCCATTAATAGAAGTCAAGCTTCTTTATCAACTTTACTAGCTAAAAGTCATGGTAATTTTAATTTGTCAAACATAATATATTTTTCTAAATTGTCATCTTTTGTTTGTTTGTGTAGCAAAATTTTTGATTTCTCTATTTCTTTATTTCGTTGTTTTTTCTATGGATTTCTTTTATACTCTCTACCTGCAAATCCCAGTCTATATACTTCGCGAAAGAGCCAGCGTCAGCGTAATCGTGTCACATGGTAAAAGAGTGATGATGCTACAATTGTATATAGAAGTAAATTTAGTATAAAATAAATCATACAATTCTCTTCTATACTGTAAAAAATTCTAAGAGGTACTAAATAAATTAAAAATAGATCAAACAAGCTTACGTCTATTAATCAATGGATTAAAAAATAGCATGGCTCTGCAGAGTTTGCATTAGGATTTATGGGATTCAATATATTTTCCAAAGTATTTGAAATGAGCTTCCACACAACTTGACTATCAAAGTAATCGAAAAATAACATTCCCTAGATATCTATTTGCCTGGTATGTACAGGCATTCTGTCAAAGATGATATAAGTAGAAAGACCCTCCTGTCTGAGTGGCATTCCAACCCATTTCATACCCAATTCTAGAAGCAGTTGATATAAGCAAAGGAAAAAATATATGATGTTATAATCATAGTTTTTCCTCCATGAGCTTAGAGTTAGAATGTTTATTATTTTCTTCATTTTATTAACAATTTATGTCAACAATGTGTTTAAAGATGATTTCAGTAGTTACTTGGATTTTGGTCTCTTTTAAATTACAAAATATGTTGTCAAACTATTAAGTGATTCTTAATCCACACATTTGATTCTTTTCCTTTACATTACATTTAGTGTAATATTTTTTTAAGATTATTATGTAAATAAGTAGGGATTTCAGTCACACAACAAACCATTTATTTGCCACAATTATTTTTAAATATTTTTTTTTTTCAAAATAATTTTAAGTTTTAATATAAATGAAAATATTAATCCAAATTCTTTTTTTTATATATATTCATAAGCAACCAACCATGTTTGTAGTCTTCTCTCTTAACCGGAAGTAACTCTTATTTAATTGAAAACCTCTTGACTACCTACCTTGTATGGACTCTTCAGATGAGCTTGGATTCTTAATAGACAAATACCATTGACTAACAATGATAAGATTGGATTTCAAAGGTGAGTAAAAGAGTAATGAGTAACCATAAATCTATAATCATATTTATAATCTTTATATGTGAGATGTATTAAGTAACAATAAATCTATAATCTTTATGTAAGATTGGATTTAAAAGTGAGTTAAAAATAATGAGTAACTATAAAATGTATGCTTCATAATGATAAATTAAAAAAATAATAAATAATAATAAGATTTATTTTTCTAAGTTATAAATAAAAAAATTAAATGGTGTTCAAACGAGTGAAGGATGATTTTAGGGGTTAAATTTGTTCATGGTTTTTCCAAAAACAAGATTTACTATTTTAAAATTGATTCGCCCAAATTCTATAGGATAAAATTATTTTACCTTAAAAATAGCCAAAATTTTATACAAACCATATAAAATCCTTAGAAATTTGAATATTTTTACAAAAATATTGCCAAACATTTATAGTTGGCATATGAAGGATTACTAAGATTGGCCTATGTTTTAAAATAAATTTCCATCCTTAAAATCATCCACATAGCCAAACGGACAGGGAAAACCTCAAATCTAATCCATGGAGACAAATTCCCAAGACTTGTTAAAGAAATATAAAAGAGTGTACAAGCCTTGATTCTTGATAGACAACTTAGTAATGGATTAAGAAATGCATAACCTGATATATTGGACGACTTCTTGTTGAAGATTTGGCCAATAGAAATACTTTTGAAATATTGCTATTGTCTTGTCCACAACAAAATTCCCTGCCACCTGACTATAATGTGCCTCCCAAATTTTCTTTTCACACTCGGTTGAAGGAACACAAAAATGACCTGGATAACATGAGAGTGCATCTTAGGGTGGAAGTCCAAAACTTTTTTTTTCAGTACTCAATGTCTGATAAGTAGCAACAAAGTTAGAGTCAATGTTGTATAATTGTGGAAGTTCTAATTCTTATTTTGTACCTTTTGGTTTTGATGGAAACGATAACCTATTTAATTCTCGTCCATAATAGAAATTGTTCTGCTCACAGAAGCGATATATCTGTGTCGAATAATGCTTCCCTCTACATTTTCATAATATCTATTGACAAACCACCTTGTTGAGCTGGATAAAAAGAAGCCAGTTGAGAGTGGAAATATTTTGCACCTGGAGTTTTTTTTTTTTTAATTCCTATGGGTGCTAAGGATCTTATATTTTCAATTTAGATAGTGTACTAGACTGAGCCAGTCAATACGTTATGGATTTTATATAATGGTGTATGATAATGGTGGTAATAAGAATGTTCTTATGAATATTGTTAGTAATCCATGGTTGAAAATTTGAAAATATAGGTCTGGCATAATAATTATTTTTGACTTGAAACTTTGTCTTTCTATTGCTCCTTCTGCTTAACCGACTTGAATTATAAAACGTAGGATGCGAAGCTTTGTTATGGGCATAAGTTCTTGATCTTACTAGGCTATTATATTGATGATCTCGTGAAAATATGATGGCCTTGCGAATCGTACCTTCACCTGTTGGCCTTCGCTACATAGACATAATGGTTAATGAAAATTTGATGTTCCCAAATAGTATAGGGAGGAAAAAAAAATAGGAAAATTTAATGGCTTAGTATCCATGAACTCTATCCAAATACCCAATACTATTAGCCAAGATTAGTTGAACTAACTCCACATGAAAATATTATTATCATTGCAAATATCCTACCCTGATAAAATGTACAAAAGAATACCTTTCTTTGGCCATTCACGTCACTCCTGCAAAAACCCTGAAATAATTTTCACTGAGCCTGTTAGTACAGACATGTTAAAACCGTTTTGATAATCAATACTATTGATCATGGATTGAGTTGTTACAATCTAAAAACATACAAAGAATGATTATCTTTTGGAAAATAAAGGAATTCCACAAGGGATTGTAGCCAATTCATGGATCATTAATGTTTCAACCCCAAACATATTGCTACATGGGGTCTAACTTTCGTCCACTGGCAAACAATTTTCCTTAAGGGCGTCCGCGTTTGAGCATGTAGTATGTGATAAATTGTGAAGAAAGAAATGCAAAGAGAAAGAATAGAACAGAAAACAGTATATTAGAATATAAGAAGAAGAGTACAAAACGAGTACATGAAGAAGTTCTGAAGTGGTACTATGCAAAGGGAAATAGTTGAGCTAAATAGGCTCAAACAAAACAAGAATAGAAAGTACAGCTGGCCAGAACAGCTGGCAGTGTACAGTCGGCCTGTTGAGGTTACATTATATTTAACACTCCCTCTTAAACTCAACAGTTACAAACATCAGCACTGATTATGCCTAAGTGTTGTCTTTTAAAATCAAAAACTGATTTTCCTAGTGGCTTTGTAAAGATATCAGCAAGCTGATCTCGAGAACCACAGAATTGTAGTGCAATATCACCATTATTGACTAGCTCGCGTATGAAATGAAAATGAGTGTCAATGTGTTTGCTCTTCTTATGAAACACATGATTTTTAGATAAAGAAATTGCTGAAGTATTGTCACAGAAAATAGGAGTTGGATCCTTTTCTGTATGTGACATATCTTTCAATATGCTTGTCATCCACACAGCGTGACAGGAAGCTGAGGTAGCAGCGACATGCTCTACCTCTACAGAAGATATTGAAACAATTGGCTGCTTCTTTGATGCCCATGAGATGAGGTTCGTGCCCAGGTGAAAAACATGTCCTGAGGTGCTTTTCCTGTCATCTAGGCTACCTACAAAATCACTGTCTGTGTAACTAGAAAGTTGATTATTATTAGACTTAGTGTACCATAAGCCAAAATTTAGTGTTCCTGCTACATATCTCAAAATTCGTTTTGCCATTTTCCAGTGAGAATATTTGGGGGATTCCATGAATTTGGAAACAAGGTTGGCTGCATACATAATGTCAGGCCTAGTTGCTATAAGATACAACAAACTGCCTACTAAACTTTTGTATAAAGTAGAGTCCACTATAGGGCCTTCATCTTTCTTGCTCAATTTTGTGCCTAGGGGTATAGGGGTTTCTGTTGGATTGCATCCTTCCATGTGAAATCTTTTGATGATGTCTGCTGCATACTTTTGCTGACAGACAAAAATGCCTTTGGTTGATTGATTAACCTCAATCCCTAAAAAATATTTCATGATGCCAAGATCTGTCATCTCAAACTCAGATTGAATGGCATGTTTAAAATTTGTTAACTCAAGATTTCCAGTATAGATCATGTCATCAACATATAAACATACAATCAAAATTTTACTGTGCTGATCTGTTTTGGTGTAAAGAGTTGGCTCATTTTGACTTCTGCTGAAACCACTTTGGATCAGGTAAGTGTCAATTCTGTTGTACCAAGCTCTTGGAGCTTGCTTTAAGCCATACAAGGCTTTCTTCAACCAATA
>JASDQU010102050.1:147933-161879 GCA_032191745.1 Picea mariana
AGTGTCTAGTCTTGCCACTGGAGAAAAAGTTTCACCATAATCAATACCTGGTTGTTGTGAGAATCCTTTGGCAACAAGTCTTGCCTTTTGTTTTTCAATCTGCCCTTTTTCATTGAGTTTAGTTTTGTAAACCCACTTGACACCAATACTTTTCTTGTGACTTGGAAAATCAACAAAATCCCATGTCTGATTTTTCTCAATGGAGTCAATTTCTTGGTTCATGGCTTGAACCCAATGTGGCTCCTTAGCTGCTTCCTTAAAAGATGTAGGTTGGCATGACATTAAAGAAAAAAGGTTGTGTTGTTCAAAGTCATCCAACTGCTGATGGATTTCTCTCAAACTTCGAGTTCTCTGATTTTGTGGTTTAGAGAATGATTCTCTGCTGGAAGTTGAGTTATCCTGAGAATTTTCAGGTTGTCTTTGTACTTGCAATCTTGGAAGAGTAGTTTGAGGTACTCGCTGTCCTGAATTTTCTGCATTTTTAGAACTTGGCAGCAATGGATTTTGACTGTCCATTTGTTGATTTTCTAAATCATTCCAGAATTGATTTTCCAGAAATTTTACATCTCTGCTGAGAATTAATTTCTTGGTGATTGGATTGTAAAGCCTATAAGCTTTAGATGTTTCACTATATCCAGTGAAAATACATTTCTCACTTTTGTCATCAAGTTTCTTCCTTAATTCGGGAGGTATGTGAGCGTATGCTATGCATCCGAATGTCCTTAGATGCGCTACATTGAGCTTTGTCCCACTCCATGCTTCTTGGGGAACTTTCATCTTTAGACTTGTGGTTGGAGATCTATTCAAGAGATAAACTGAGCATGCTACTGCTTCAACCCAAAAAATATTTGACAGACTTTTCTCTTTGAGAAGTGTTCTTGCCATATTCATTATTATCTGATTTTTCCTTTCAACCAGTCCATTCTGTTGTGAAGTATACCTGGCTGTTGTTTGCATGATAATGCCTTGTGATTTGTAGAAATTTGCAAATTCTCTGGAGTTGTATTCTCCTCCTCCATCTAACTTGAGTGCTTTGATATATTTGCCACTCTGTTTTTCAGCTTCTGCCTTGAATTCTTTGAATTTTGCGAAAGTTTCAGACTTGTGTCTGAGAAAATAGATCCATATTTATCTGTTGAAATCATCAATAAACGTTAGAAAGTAAAAGCTACCACCTATTGACTCTGTTTGCATTGGTCCACACAGGTCAGTGTGAACAAGTTCAAGATGTTGTTTGGCTTGATTTGATGACTGTGGAAAACTAGTTCTCTTATGTTTTCCAAGTATGAAAGACTCACATGGGAGAATTTGCTCTTTAAATATAGGAAGACCTTTGACCATGGAGTTCTTTTGAAGAAGACTTAGACTCTGAAATGGTAGATGTCCAAATCTTGTATGCCAAACTATTGTTTCATTCAGGGTAGATGCACTCTGTGCATATAGATGAATCAGATTTGCAGTTCTGAGTGTAAGGGGAAACATCCTATTCATAGTCATATGGATTTCAGAAATCAATTTTTTGCTGGGGTTTTTGTCATATATTTTGCAAGATGCTCCCTCAAAAAGTACCTTATATCCATGTTCAATGAGTTGTCCTACACTTAACAAGTTATGTTTCATATCTGGAACATGATAGACATTGTTTATATCTTTCTTTACATTTTGTTTAGTAAGAATAGGAACAGTTCCTTTTCCTTGAACTTTGACTAAGGAATCATTTCCAAGTGTAATATTAGATGAGAGTGAAGAATCAATGCATGAAAGTAAATCTTTGTTACCTGTCATGTGATTGCTGCATCCACTGTCCAGCAACTAGAGATCTTTAGGTTGTTGTTCAATCTTGGCACAAAAGAAACATACCTCATGAGGTTTCTCCCGTATGATTTGACACATGTGCTCTGCCTGAGAGTTGATCTGCTTGCTTCTTCCTGCATTCAGATTCATAGTGCCCATACTTTTTGTAGTAATAGCATTGTATGCTTGTTTTGTCATTTGATCTTCTCCCTCTGCCTCTTTGAGGCTGGAAATTCTGATGTTGATTTTGTTGTTGTTGTCTTTGACCTTGGAAACTTTGATTCAGATACTGTTGTCTGTTACCTCCACTGGAGTGAGGGTTATTGTGATTTCTCCCTCTTCCTTGGTGACCTCTGCTTCTTCCTATGCCTCTCCCTCTGTTGAAGGAGAATTGAGTTTTGAAAGCATTGGAGATTGACTCATCTGTGAGATGCAGTCTAGTCTCATGTGTCACCAGAGAACCAATTAGTTCATCTGTTGAAAAACATGACAGATCCTTGGATTCAAGGATTGCTGTTACAACCATTTCAAATTTCTTTGGTAAACTTCTGAGGATTTTCTCAACAATTCGTTGATCAATGATGGTTTCACCAGTTAGTCTGATCTGGTTCACGATGCCCATGACTCTGGTCATGAACTGATCCACATTTTCGGAATCTTTCATCCTTAGAGTCTCGAATTGCATCCTCAAGGTCTGCAGTTTAACTGTTTTGACCCTGTCATTTCCTTGATAGGAAGATTTAAGGATGTCCCAGGCCTGTTTTGAAGTACCAGCGCCTGTGATTTTTGAAAAAATCGAGTCATCCACAGAATTTTGAATCCAAAATTTAGCTTTATTTTCTCTGTTTCTCTGCGTTGCCTAAGCAATTTTGTTGATTAGTCATGGCGGACGGGTCTGCTGGATCTGGTTCCACATATCCATTATCCACTGGATCCCATCACTCTTGTGCTTGCAAGAAGGATCTCATCCGAAGAGACCAGAACTCATAGTTCTTTCCAAGAAGAATCAGACCCTGAGTTGGTCCTAAATTGTTGGACGACACCATATTTTTTTTTAAAAATTAGCAAAAAACAGAAAGAAAATTCGTATTTACCTGTCTCTTTCGCTGAAATCAGGTCTATTGCTTTCTTGCAGGGATGTCAGAACACTGTGTTTCAAAATTTCGCGAGTGTTGACTTCGTGATTTTTGGCTTCGCAATTCTGACTTCGAGACTTCGTTATACGAGTCCTCCGATCTCTTGTCACTCCAACCTCCGATCGTCGAAACGCCAAAGAGGGCTTAACGGCCTTAGATTGGCCCTTTGTCTCTGAACAATGTGACCACACGCCTAAAGGTTAAAGTGTTGCTGGATTTTTGCGAATCGGAGAATAGAGATGCCTTTGCCGATTCTCTATCCCTCAAATCGCCGAAATCCAAAGTATCTTGGCGCTTATTCAAACGCCTTTTCGAGATTTTGCATTTCGAGACTTCAGCAGTTTTTTTGCGACGATCATGGGTCCTTCGGACTCTTGGTATGCGAAATGCCGAAATTTCTCCTTTGGAAATTTCAACGATCCAGATATTCCTCTGATCTGAAGGTCCAGATCCTTTTAGGATTTCGCGAATCGGTATTTCGCGACTCATGATTCCTCGTCACGCTGTGCTTCCAAAATGCGAAGTCCGAATTGCCGATTTGCTGAAATCGCTTTTTCAGAAAATTTCCCGAGATCCTAGATTGATGCCACGCGTCCCCGCAAGATGGACGGTCCTCGTCGTTTCTCGATTTCGTGACTTGCGACTCCAAATCCTCTGTCTACTTGAAACCCCAGTAGCTGAGATGCCGATGGTTTCCTCGATCTCCGCCACGTGTCCGAACGAATGGACTGCTGTGATGTTTTCGAGATTTCGCGACTTTCGTCGTGGAGTGTCGCGACCTTCCGTCAACAATACCTCCGATATCCCGAACTCCGAAATGTCGAAATGATGGCACTTGGATCTGCTGCCACCTGTCCTCTGAGATGGACGGCTCACAATCCTCTCGGGATTTCGCGATTTGTGATGTCCGGATTTCGCGTATCGGGGTTTTGGAGAGAAGTCTCCTTTGCTCGTCCAACTCCCGATCCTCGATTTTGCAATGGGATAAGATCGACGGCTCACGATCTTTCGCGATCCAACGGTCCAGAATGAATCGTGATTTCACGATTTGTGAATTCTCACGGTAGTCTTCTGACCTTTACACCTTGCGAGTTAGCGAAAGGCCGAGATCTCGTCACGTGTCTCTTGATGGACGGTCCAGATGATGTCAGGATTTCGTGACTTCACAAGTCAAAATTTCTCCTGTGCGCTCCAGAGGACTAAACCTCGTGCACTTTCTCATTGATCCAACGACTGTCTGTCCTCTGCGCAAGATCTAACGGCTGAAATTCTTTCACCTTTTCCACGCACTCCTCGTCCCTTCTGAACTGGATTTCCGCCTCAGATATTTTCGGAGAACGAATATTACGGCCGCGATGGCTATTCTTTGCGCGTTAGACGCGATCTTTGCTGCATTTGAAGGAATTTTCTCATGCGGAAGAAAAATTTGTGAATCTTTCAAAGATTTGAAAGAATTTCACGAGTTCTTTGTTCTCTGCTACAATCTTTGACAGATTTGAGCGATTTTCGAAATGATTTAAACGCTTCTGCTTTCTGCAACTATCTATCACGAATTTGAACAAATGCTTTGAATTCTTCAAGATTTCCCGCCTCCTGTAGCTCTTCTTCGTGAATCTTTGATGATTCTTTGAAAATTGAACAAGAATCTTTACTATTTCTTCCTTCTCAGTCTCCGCTTCCTTCTCGTGTTTTTGCTCCTTGAAACTTTCAAGCGTAGTACGCTCTGCGACCTCGCATGAGCTTCTTACGCTGATCTTTTGAGCATATGATGGTCTGCTTCCTCGTGGAAGTTTCCTGCGAGGATCTTTCGAGAGTATGACGGACAACTCTCCAAGCCTTGTGAAAAGTCTGTGTCGAATGCTCTCAAGATCCATGTAAACTCTGCGTTGTTTGAGGATCGTGTTGCTCTCCAGCCTGTGCGAAGAGGATTTCTGCTGAAGCTCTGATACCATGATAAATTGTGAAGAAAGAAATGCAGAGAGAAAGAATAGAACAAAAAACAGTATATTAGAATATAAGAAGAAGAGTACAAAACGAGTACATGAAGAAGTTCTGAAGTGGTACTATGCAAAGGGAAATAGCTGAGCTAAATAGGCTCAAACAAAACAAGAATAGAAAGTACAGCTGGCCAGAACAGCTGGCAGTGTACAGTCAGCTTGTTGAGGTTACATTATATTTAACAGTATGAGCCAATGCTTCCTTAGTACTGAACTGAACGTCTAGGACCTCAAAGTACTGTATTAATCCTTGATGTTGGTCTTTCATGGCACCTCATGTAAATACCACCAAAAATTTTGTTTAAACTATTGACATTCATCTGTTTGTTGTGAAATGGAAGATATATTAATATTGGTTGATTTTGAAGGATAAATGTAAACCATATCCATGAAATAGGAGACCAATTTGCAAGATATGGCATTTTATTTCCAAACAATAGTGGGATATTAAGCCAATACAATGGTCCTTTCAATCTTGTGGCCATTTAAAATAGAAGGAAGACGATATACATCAAATTTAATCCCTAGAAACGTTTTCTTAAAAAGGGCATAACTAATTTTTGATGATCACAGTCATCCTGAAGAATAACAAGTAATCAAGATAAGGAATGAAAACATTTATGAGGAAGCCCAACAACATTAAGCATCCCGAATATTATTTGATTTGAGGGATTTATAGCTAATATGGCTAACCGACTATTGATCACTATGTGAAACGATTCCTACAATGATCATCATATGGATATCTGTTTTTTTTTATGCTACAAAATTTCTTCCTTGTATAATCCTAACTCAAGTTTTTCAAATTAAATCTATATGATTGATCTGTAAAAAGGGCGAGATCAAATTTATGTATTATCAATTTGCGAACTGAGAAATAGAAATAATTTCAAGATGTTCTTTAACTGAGAGAGCTCTGGGAAAATCAAGCCTACTATGCTTGGACTGTGTTTTTCATAAATACTGTGTGAAAATTGGAAGGTCTTTTAAGACTTTGTGAAGTTTAGAAGGTCTTTTTTGGTTCAATTGATAAAAATGGAGAAAAAAGGGGAAGGCAGGATGTTTACAATTTCAGGTTTCATGTTTGCGCCAATAAAAATCAAACCTACAGTCTCCATGTAATGAACCACATACCTAAGACCACTAGTGTGGCCACGTTGCCTCATACATGCAAGAGAATTCTCATGTGATTGCCACAAGCATCTATATATATAATCTTTTGACTCTAATATTGTCACATATTTTTTTTATATATAAATTAGATGAAATCAATATATATGGTTTAATCTTTTCTTTATTATTAATCATATAATTGAAAATATAGATTACTATATAATTGACTAACTTAATATCAATTGATTGTATTTTATGAAGATTTTGACTCATTATAATTTATATGATTGAATTTGTACCTCACTTCCCTACATCTTCAAAAGTTCACTAAGAGTCTACATGAGTTATTTTAACAAGATATTAATAACATATAACTTATATAAACATATGATTTATATTTAGTTAGTTATTTATATATGATTTATAAGCATTTGAAAACAACAGAATTATTTTAGCAAGATATTAATAACATATGACTTATGTAAACATATGATTTATATTTAGTTAGTTATTTATATATGATTTATAAGCATTTGAAAACAACATAAAGAATTTCAAGACCAGCCATTAATAGAAAAGTCAAGCTTCTTTATCAACTTTACTAGCTAAAAGTTATAGTAATTTTAAATTGTCATAAGCTTAAACAAGATATATTTTTTTAAATAATCTTATAGGATTCAATATATATTCCAAAGTATTTGAAATGAGGGTCACTGTAATATTATAGCATCCATTGAATGAAAATCCGACCAGTTGTATTCAGCATTACCAAAAAACAAAGCAAGCTAGTTTTTATAGTCAATTACTATGCTACCATAGTTGTATAAAGTTAAGATTTTCACTAAACATATTTGTTTATAATGTTTTAATTTGAAATGATATAAGGGTGGATTAGTAAATATATCTTTTAATTTAAAAAATATTATAAAAAAACATTTAAATATAAAAAAATAATAATAATATTTAATTATTTAAAAATTTCACATGTAAAAAATAATTGTAACAATTAAATATTTAATATAACAAAAATAGGATTTTATGGTTTCTTTTTTAATTGTTTTAATTAGTTGAGATTTCAATTTCTCTCTTATACATCATTTATGTCACTCGGAAGTTCTTGTGAAATAATGAATGCAAATGTCATCAAAGTTTTTGATGCAAAATAAATTATAAAAAAACTTGAATAACACTTCATTTATTATTAGAAAGCAAATAGATATGAGAAGGAAGTGTTGGTTGATGTTTTTTTTGGGTGATGGGTGAACTTTCTACAAAGTAAAAGTTTGAAAGTTTTTAAATTTAAACATAGTTAAATATTAACCTTGTAAAGGTTGTTATGAAGGTTGCCAAGATTGTTATGAGCGTTTCACAACAACAATTTAAGCAAATCTGAAGTTATTTAAGATTTGGATTATTATATATTATATTCTACTAATTGTTTAGGTGGAGTATGTATTTAATATTTTCCAAACCTACTTGGTAGAGACTAAATTGGCCTACAACACTAGTTGTTATAATCATATATTTGCCTCCATGAGTTTAGAATGTTTATTATTTTCCTCATTGTATTAACAATTTATATCAACAATGTTTAAAGATTTCAACAGTCACCTGGATTTTGATCTCTCTTAAATTATAAAATATGTTGTCAAAGCATTAAGTCATTTTTAATTGACACACTTGATTCATTTTCCTTTACATTTAATGTAATATTTTTTTTTAGATTATTATGCAAACAAGTAAAGATTTCAGTCACACAACAAACCATTTATTTACCACAACTATTTTTAAATATTTAATTTTTTCAAAATAAATTTAATTTTTAATATAAATGAAAATATTAATGCAAAAGCTTTAAAAAAAACATTTTAAAGATTTTATACATACCATGTTTTAGTCTTCTCTCTTAAGCTGAAAAACCTCTTATTTAATTGAAAAGTTCTTGACTACAAATAGTGTATGGACTCTTAAGATGAGCTTGGATCCTTAATAGACAAATACCACTGACTAACAATGAAAAGATTGGATTTCAAAGGTAGAGTACTGAGTAACCTTAAATTTATAATCATATTTATAATCTTTATATGTAAGATGTATTAAGTAACAATAAATCTATAATCTTTATGTAAGATTGGATCTAAAAGTAAGTTAAAAATAATGAGTAACAATAAAATGTATGTTTCATAATGATAAATTAAAATAATAATAAATAACAATAAGATTTATTTTTCTAAGTTATAAATAAAAAAATAATGAATAATAATAATAATAATAAAATGTAGCCCGCACGGGTGTAGACGGATTGGCAAGTGTCGTGTAAATGGAAGGAAATTTGTAAAATGAAGTCTCATGTTCGATTCTCACCCGGATTTACTCGTGCGCCATATGTTATGAATGAAAAAAAATAATAAGAAATATGATTTGAATTATAAATGAAAGTAAATTTGAAATAATAAAAAATATGCTTGAATTATAAATCAAAGTTCATTTGATGAAAAAATGTTAAACACTTTCTAAGGTTTAATGAGAATTACATCTCTAAAAATTTTATATGTTTTAAAATTATGAAATAATTTTTTTTCATATTTTTAAAATTTGAGTAGTATGACAAAATTTATTTATTTATTATTAAAAATAATTTGAGTTGGGTTAAATACGCAAACCATCTAAACTCTAACCAAAAGAATTGTATGTTTACTAAAACAGTTTTACAACCACATGTTGATTTTGAATAAAAATGAAAATAAAACAACAAAATACTTTTAATATAAAATAATGAAAAAAAAATAAAAATCCATAAGACATTTATTATAAAAAAATGAAAAAAAAAAAACAATTTTCATAAGACATGAACATGAGAAATAAGTTAAATGTGATAGATATAATCAGCAAAATCCATTTAAAACTAATCAAACCATTTATTATAATAATAAAAAAAATTTCATAGAAAGTGAATACAACCAATTATCTCTAACTCCTGCCAAAACCGAATTGAACGAGAAGATAGAAGAATACACCAAAATTCCATTACCATACTGTAATATAGATGGAAAAAAGATAAATATATCTTTTTCAACCCAAGCAACTTTTACTTTGACATATTTTAGCATGATCAAAACGTCACAATCTTTTTATTCTTAAATTAAAAATAATTAATTAAGGAATTTTTCTTTTCAACTTTTATTGATTACAGGTCAGATTTAAAGTTAAAAGATCTGTGTATGTGTCAGATTTAAAGTTAAAAGATCTGTGTATGATTTATTCCTTTTTCTTTTCAACTTTTATTGATTACATATCGGATTTAAAGTTGTATGATTTAAAGCTAGTCTCTCTGTATATAAGTCTGTGTGATTTATTTTCTGTGTGTGTAAAGAATCCAGTGTCGTATCAAGAGTCTCGGGCCCTTTAAAGGCAGTGTTTCCACTCTTGCGACACACCCCTAAGGCCGTATCCGTAGTCTCGGGCTCTTTAAAGACAAAGTTTCCACTACTGCGACCTTCTGACAGAAATTACTAGTTTTTGCCTAAGCAGTCGGCCAGGATCCTATCTGACATTCTCTCTCTCCAGAGCAGAGGACTAAGATTAAATGCCCTGCTTTTCTGTGCAAAAATAGTAAGCTCTACTATCCTCATGGATTCTTCAGACTGTGTTCGTACTGTACATAACACTGTAAACAACATTGTTTCTACTTTTGAACATACTTTCTGTTTTATGATTCATTATATGCCTACCATAGAAACACTAGATCCTAGGATCCAAGACATATATAAGGGAATGAGACGCCCTGGTACTCCAAGATATGGGTTAGGGTAGATAGAATAGTGTGACAAAGTAATACCAGACTGCAGATTTTCTAATCCTTTACCCAGTGATATTCAAAGACCCTCTGTAGAAGAAATGCATAAATTCCATACAATCATGAAAGGATGCCAGAATGATCCATTAATGAAGATTGGATCAAAAGGATGTTAAACTGGGATTTGTTTACAAATCCTGAAACAAAAGAATTTAACACAGTCGTGCCAGATCCTGAAAAACTAAAACTTTCCAAAGATTGGCAAAAGTATATAACTGACAATGATTTGTGGATTTCCTTCTTTGAATGGAGGAAATTAAACCAAAAGGCTGTAGTAAAAATGATGGGAGAACCTTATGAAATCACTCCCAAGCATAAATGGAAGAGCATTAATGGACATATTGTAGAATCTAACTCTACATTCCCACCCTTTAAAGGGATTGTCTTAGAAGACAACAGCAAACAAGTCAAATCAATTCCCTTATTGCTTTCTGAAGAAGCCATCCAACTATCAGGAATTGACAAAAGGGTCCAGTCAGTCTCTGAACAAATAAACTGGACTAACACTGCCCTAAGAGGAATGGCCACCCACACCTTCGTGATCAATGATTATGCTCGAAAAAGCCAAATTGTAGATCTGCAAGTATCTACAAACACTATTGTACAGTCTGTGGATCAAATCCAAGACAAGCTCACAGAAGTAAAAGAAAAGATGGACTCTGCCCTGACTGAAATATCTTATAGATCTAGAGAGTCCACAAGAAATCATGAAGAAATGATGGAAGGATTAGGACATGCTTTCTCTAATATGGGAAAGACCTTGACTGAAATAAGACAAAAGGATAGCCACCCTGATAAGCCTATCCCTGACTCATTCATCCTTCCAGGCTCACAAATCTCTATACTGTCTCCTGTATATAAACCATCTGAGACAGTAATCTTGAAAAAATTCCCACATCACTTCCCAGAAGAAGAAAAACCAGAATCTTCTTCAAAAGATCGGCATTCTCTAGTGATTGTCAGAAATCCTGCTTACGAAAATCTTCCACACCACTCTACTAGACCACCAGCCCCTGACTTGATTGGGAAAGGTAGACTTCCAGATACACAAACATTTGCTGAAGACTGGTTCCAGGAATGGAATATTGACAGTTTGTCTATAGCACAAATCAGACAACTGATTGATAGAATGTATGTCTCCTATAAGATTATGTGCATGAAAGGAAAAACAAAGATTGAGGCATGCAAAACTATTATTCAGTGCTTTACAGGCACCCTTAGCAAATGGTGGGAAGTAATTTCTTCCCCTGTAATGATCACAAAAATGGAGGCTAAAGTTCTTAGAGATGAACAGGGAGATATTGTATATCATACTGATGGGTCTCCCCAGAATAATATGATTGGTGCTCTTACTACTGCAATACTTGAGCATTGGTGTGGAACAGAAGTAGAAATTGCAGACAAACATGAGATAATTCTCATGAATATGAAATGCAGGGAGATATCAAAATATGAAGAATTCCATATGGATTGGACACAAAGAATATTTGAAGTCCAAGACAGTCAAAACCTCCTTTGGAAACAAGTATACTTGGCTGCATTACCAAGTAAATTTGTTGAATATTTGAAAATCCAGGAAGTATTTAAACTTCCTTATGAAATGTACACATGGGGAGAAATTTACTCCCTAATTACTAAGGCTTTAATTGAACTCTGCACCAGTATGAAGGTCCAGAACTCTGTATCAAAGTCCACATATCTTCCCGATCATAAATCTATCTATGAAAAATATGGCCTATATATTTCAAATCCAACTAGAAAAAGAAAGAAAAAGAAGAAGGAATCCAGAGAAGACAAGGGAAGAAAACCCAGATACAAATATATATAACAGCCTAGAACACATTACTATGAGCTCAAGGATATCAAACTAAAAACTCACACTCATCAGGCTAAGCAACAAACTCGTTGCTGGATTTGTGGAAAATCAGGACATTTGGCTTATAACTGTCCAGAAAAAACAGCCTCTAGAAAGTCCAAAGGGAAACTTTCAGAACAAAAAGCTAAAGAAGCCCAAGAGCAAAAACAATTATCCCTAAGGACACATTGTAATAGATGCGGGGAAAATAATCATGAAACAAACCAGTGCCACTATCATCCTTTTCCTAAGAGGGAAGAAGTCCATCTTCTGCAGGAAGGATGTTGTTCTAATTCTGATAGTACTTCTGAGTTTCAATATAGCTTAGAAGAAGAAATTTTAATCAATTAGGATTGCAATTGTAGAAATCCAAATTGCTGCTCTTGCAAAAGCAGTACAGACAATTCTGACTCTGAAACAGAGCCAGAAATTCAGCATAAACTCAAAGTCTGTATGTTTCATAACACAGGAGATCAAGAAGCACAGATGCTAGCCCAAATCAAAGCCCTACCTGAAGGTGACATGAAAAAATCTCTTCTTGATACTTTTGTAAAAATAGTAAAGTCTGAACAAAGGAACAAAGTTGTTGAGCTACCTAAAAGAGAACCTTTGTTTATTGATGCTTCTTTTGATAAAATATAAAGACCTTCATCAAATTTAACAGAGAAGCAAAGTTACAGAACACCTCTGTAACTGATTTAGCCAAAGAGGTTCTTTTATTAAAGAAGGAGATCTCTGGATTGAAAGAAAAAATGAAGAGAATGGAGACAAAAGCTGAATATAGCTTCAAAATTGATTCTTGGGCCAGACAAGAAATCAAAGAATTAAAAGAAAAATTGGATTCAATTCCTCCACCATTGGAAGATGCTCCTTTTGAGAGTCCAAAATCAATCATACAAGGGCAAACAGTAGCCCAAATGCAAGGACTCACAGGAATGAAAATTATGCCTATCAGATACTAGAAATATTATGTCAAAGTTAAATTGGAGATAAACAATGAAGTATTCAAGTTAACTGCACTCCTAGACACTGGATCTGATATGAATCTGATAAATAAAGACTTGATCCCTGCTAAATACTGGCTTCCTAGCTATGGTTTTATCGTTGGACTAGGAAATGTAAATACTGATTTCAATTTTGAAATTCCTAAAGGCATCTTGTTGTTTGAAGAATATGCTTTAGGAATGAAATATCTTATTTCTGAGTTACCAGTATATTGCATTCTTGGCACTCCCTTTTTGTCTACAGTTGAACCCCATGGATCTTGCAAATGCTCTTCAGGAGGACCAGGGTATTTCATTACTCTACCAAGTATTGAAGACTATTCTCCCAAAAGGATAGAGCTACCATTTATTTCAGAATCTCATGCCCAACTTGCCCACTGTAAGAAAAGCATGGTAATCATAGATGCATGGGATGACCAAAGAAATGCTCCAGTCACTCATTATCTAGATGATAATACTCCCTGGGAGCTATATATAGAACATTGGATACCAGGATGGCACCTAAGATCATCTGAGGAAGTTGAGTTTGGATTACCAGGATTTTCAAGAAATACTAGTATTCATGTAATCCCTCCTCAACACATTATTGAAAGAATACATCACCCCTCCACAATTGCATCCAGACAGAAGCTTGCTGAAATGGGTGATCTCATCTGAATCAGATCTGCAAACAGAGAATGGTTTGACCAGCAAACCCAAAGATGGGAAGGAACTCCAGCTTGGATTTTTTTTCAAATCAATAGAATGAGGACTCTACAATCATGGCCAAACCAGGATCCAAATGAAAGATTGTTCAACATAAACTATGAACAATAGAAAGCAATGTGGTACAACGTCTGTCTTTGGACAAATAGGTATAAGTATTATTATTGCATGATCCAGTTCTCTGTGAATTTTATTCTTTTCCCTAAACCTGAATGGCTAATGGATTGGTGGCAAAAGTTTGGGTTAAGCCCTATCGGAATAAATCCTGAAGTAATAGAAACAACTAGAATGTTCCTCTTCTCAAATAGAAATTTACAAACCATAAATGATCTTTATTCCGAAGAAAAATATAAAATGTTGTTTATCAAGGAAAGACATCCATGGATTATCAGGACTAAATATGTACTTCACCAAGAAGAGGACAGTGATGAAGACCTAGTACTATACAGAGAAGTGTATACTCAACACTGGGACCCCTATAGGTTC
>JASDQU010102050.1:164289-180895 GCA_032191745.1 Picea mariana
TTTGCAAGATAAGGCATTTTATTTCCAAACAATAGTGGGATATTAAGCCAGTACAATGGTCCCTTCAATTTTGTGGCCATTTAAAATAGAAGGAAGACGATATACATCAAATTCGATCCCTAGAAATGCTTTCTTAAAAAAGGCATAAATAATTTGTGATGATCACAATCATCCTCAAGAATAACAATTAATCAGGATAAGGAATGAAAACATTTATGAAGAATCCCAACAACATTAAGTGCCCGAATACTATTCGATTTGAGGGCTTGATAGCTAATATGGATAACCAACTATCAATCACTCTGTGAAACGATTCCTACAATGATCATAATATGAATATCTATTTTTTTGGTGCGACAAAAGTTCTTCCTTGTATAATCTTAACTTAGTTTTTTCAGATTAAATCTATATGATTGGTTTGTAAAAAGGCCGAGATCAAATTTTTGTATTATCAGTTTACGAATTGAGAAGATTTTATAGTATAGAAATAATTTCAAGATGTTCCTGAACTAAGAGAGCTCTTGGAAAATCAAGCATACTATCCTTGGAATATGATTTTCATAAAGACTATGTGAAGATAGGAAGGTCTTTTAAGACTTTGTGAAGTTTAGAATGTCTTTTTTTTGTTCAATTTCAGGTTAGGAATCAAACCTACAATCTCCATGTAATGAACCAAGTACATACCTGAGATGACTAGTGTTACCAGGTTGCCTCATGCATGCAAGAGCATTCTCATGTGATTGCCACAAGCATCGGTATATATAATCTTTTGACACGAATATTGCCACATGTTATATATATATATATATATATATATATATATATATATGATAAAATCAATGTATAGAGTTATAATCTTTTCTTTATTGTTAATCATATAATTGAAAATATAACTTACTATATAATTGACTAACTTGATATAAATTGATTGTATTTTATGAATATTTTGACTCATTATAATTTATATGATTGAATTTGTACCTCACTTCCTTACATCCTCAAAAATTCACTAAAAATCTCCATTTTAACAATATATTATTCATAACATATAATCTATATAAACATGTAATCTATATGATTTATGTTTAGTTAATTATTAATAAGATTTATAAACATTTGAAAAATATATATGATTGAATTTGTACCTCACTTCCCTACATCCTTACGTTTATTAATCAACGGATTAAAAAAATAGCCCACTGGCTAGGTAGGGCCTCCAATATTTGCATGGCGACAACGTTGCAATGATCTATTCCACCCACCATAGAAAAGGTGATCGATAGATGCTTACTAGCATGACTCTCCACATAGAAAAACATATTTGAATATAAAAAAATTAATAATAATTAATTATTTAAAAATTTGTACATTAAAAAATATAATTGTAATAATTAAATATTTAATATTACAAAAATTGGATTTCATGACTTCTGTTTTTAATTGGTTGAGATTTCATTTTTTCTCATAAAAAAATTGTATGTTTACTAAAACAGTTTTATAGCCATATGTATATGATTTTGGATAAAAATGAAAATAAAACAATAAAATACTTTTAATATAAAATATAAAATATAAAATAAAAAATAAAATTCCATAAAACATTTATTATAAAATAATGAAAAAAAAACAATTTCTATAAAATATTTATTATAAAAAAATGAAAAAAAAAACATTTTTCATAAGATATGAACATGAAAAATAAGTTAAATGTGATAAATATAACCAGCAAAATCCATTTAAAACTAATCAAACCATTTATTATAATAAAATTTAATTTTTCATAGAAAATGAATACAATCAATTATTTCTAACTCTGTCAAAACGGAATTAAACAAAAAAATATAAAATTACACCAAAATTCTATTACCATACTGTAATTCAAAATCATATTCTAGTGGATACTTACCCAGAAGATAACTACCAACCCCCCACTTCACCCAAACTAAATGCCCAGGCTGTGATAAAAAACTATTCAAAATCCCACAAACCATGATTTGCCCGTATTGTACTGTGGGGAGTGTAAATGGAGAAAAGATCATCTAGACATGGAATATATCTTTTTCAACCCATGCAACTTTTACTTTGGCATATTTTAACATGATCAAAATGTCACAATCTTTTTATTCTTAAATTAAAAATAATTAATTAAGGAATTTTTCTTTTCAACTTTTATTGATTACAGGTCAGATTTAAAGTTAAAAGATCTGTGTATGATTTATTCCTTTTTCTTTTTCAACTTTTATTGATTATAAGTCAGATTTAAAGTTAAAAGATCTGTGTATGATTTAAGAACAAAATTGATTTAAAATTAAACTTTCAATATGTTAACCTTAGACTGTGATTTAATATATATAAACTTAGTCAGGTAAGAGTTTGGAAACTTTTTACTTTATATTTAAAACTTTTAAATATATATTTAAAATAATTCAAAATTAAAATGATTAATTATTTATTATTTATTTTTATTAAATTTATAATATAATTAAATATATTAAAAAATTAAAACCATTAAACATAAAAAGATTATTCTAAAATTATGTATCCAATTCACTGATATATAATTTATAATTTTTGTTTAATATTATATGAAAAAATAATATTAATATAAACAAAGAAAGTTTCTTTTTGAAATAAGATGTAAAACTATTTGTGTAAAACTAATTTTGGTGTGGTATAATCAATAATTTTGGTGTGGTATAATCAATATTTTTATTGTAAATGTATATGATTAACATTATGTTAAGACTAAATCAATATAGATTTCGAACTTCTTTTAATAAATTATCCATATTTAATATTGAACATGTTTATGCTATGTTAAATTATGTGTCATTTTACTAATATATAATTTTAATTAAAAAATTGAAAGTACAATTTGGAATTCTCATGATGTTGATATTTCTTATTTTCATATAATATATATGGTTTTTGATATATATAAGTATACTATAAATATTATGTTTACTCCCTTTTATGAGTAAATCATAAATGTTTTATTCACTTATCTTTATGAACATCCATCTTAAGCAAAAACTAATAAAATTTAGTTATTTTTTTGGGCAAACTCTCATATATTAAACAAATTTAATTGTTTTTTTGGGAAAACTCTCATATATTAAACAAAGAGAATAAGGTAAAGAGAATAAATTTTTTAAACCAATGTTTATCTTAGAATAAACCACCACATTTTTCTTTATGTTGAATTTAAATTGTTTAGGCACAAAGTTCAAAACTAGATTTCAAAGTATGAAGAATTTTAAATATCATTTAATAAAAAAATTTCAATAAGCAAAGAGAATAAAACTACCACCTTTTTATGCTGAATTTACATTGTTTAGACACAAAGTTCAAAACTAAATTTCAAAGCATGAAGCATTTTAAATATCATTTCATAAATATTTTTCAGTAGGCAAAGAGAATAAAGCTACCACCTTTTTCTTTATGCTGAATTTACATTATTTAGGCAAAAACTTCAAAATTAGATTTCAAAGCATGAAGCATTTTAAATATCATTTAATAAAGAATGTTCAGTTTGTAAGAATATAATAAAATAATTGACATTTAATAGTAATAAGAAATGGTTTTTTTTTCTTTTGTTTTAATTTTTGTTTTTTCATTTTTTTTTTGGAATAATAAACATTTTAGTATTTTAAAATATTTTTGAGTTGGTGCAAATTAATGTTTCTCTATCAAGAGAGGGTGGTATGCAAGTATGAAAAAATAACATTTTGTTGAGTAGGAAAAACTAATAGAAGTACATGTACAACTTGTTAGAATATGGTGTACAAAGATGAAAAAGTAGAAAATTTAATAATCTTCCATAATATATAATTTTTATTTATGAAAAAATTGTATAACTAAAAAAATCATGCTCTTCTAACATTGGCTTGTTACTTTTTCTCTAAAATATACTACATATATTCCCATTAATGTGTAGTTGTGGTAGATATAAGTGGTTGTTGTGTGTCACTATTTTTTTTATGTTAATACCATGCTTGACAGTCTTAACATAATTGAGATCATTTTTTGTTTTTATTTTTTTGTGTGCAAGTCTTTCTATGTACTTGTGCACCATACAATTAATTATGATATATGTACAAATAAAAATCAATAAAAAATAGAAAGCAATATTTTTTTTTTTTTTCCGTAGAAAAAATATCTTTAAAATATGTATACAAATATCTCTAAGTGTGTATGGTTTCATCAACAATTATTATGTGGATCATATTTAAAATCATGGTTGAAAATGGAGATAAGAACAAGTGGTTGGGCAAATTGATGTGTTTTTGTTTATGCATCCATAACCACCATGTTTGTCATTCCAAAGCTAAAACCAAATCTTCCAACTCATCCAACATGTAGAGGAAAAGAGGCACTCCCACCATTTTTTTTATTTACAAGAACATGCGCGCGTACTTATGACATATATTCATCACTTTGCAAGATTTCCATCAACATTCACATTATGAACTATTTTATGACCTATATTTCATAAGAAAAGGTATAACATTAAAACCTATTTTTTTCTCTTGGGCATAGTCCTATCAGACCCATCCTCTTTATGCAAAAACACTTAATGGTGCCCGAAATACAACTTGGGGGTCAAAGACCCCATAGAGAGGGCATGTATTGTGGTTGGAGGGCTTGTTCACAATGATTGATGCCAATAATGTTATTTTTCTAGTGTAAGGCCCTTGTTTTCCTTTTCAACCATGGTCTAGACCTCTAGACCTGTCACTAATGCCAAAAACCAATTAATGGAAGTCATATCCCATATCCCACTTAGAGGACTCATATTTTGGTATGAAGACTCGTTTAAGGCTCTTAAGTCCGAGAAGATTCAATAATATCCTAAGGCACTTTTTTTTCCCTTCGAAAATGATGTTCAAGGAATATGACCCATCCTCGGTTTAAAAAATCTCCTAATAGAATACATATCCAACCTTGATTCCAAACACCCCTTAGAGAGGGTTTATGTTGTAGTTTTGTAGGTGTTGTTAATGGCGATTGAGCCCAAGAAGTGACATCTAGGGCCTAAGGCTTGTTGACGATTAAAATCACAACAATGAATTCCACCCGCAAAGGATTGCTAAAAACACTATTATTTAATTATGACAATAATATAATACTAGTAGGTGGAACCCCCTTGTAGACTAGAGGCGCAAAAATTGACATATTACACATGTGTTGTTGTTGTTGCGATGTTGCCTACACAGTCCTACATTTTTGACGATGCAGTCTTAGTTTCATTTGGCGTGATAATAAGTGGATAATGCATTATAGTGGAATGATTTTGGTAATCACTTGCGACATTGAACTGGTTCTATGGGTATGAGGATGATGTTGTTTACAGTTGCTATGTTATAGCTTTGTTACTAATTCTTATAATGATTAATTAGCCACATATATGCAAGGGATACTTAATGGTAGCATGATCAAAACAAAGGGAAATTATGGAAAGGTTCTATAGTTCAAACAAAAGGGAAGAAACTATGTATTTGAGCTATAATAAAAGACTGTATGCAAATTTTGAATGAAAGAGTTAATGGATACTAGTGTTAGTCCTAGCTGTTGTGTTATTTGTTTAATTAATGGACTATGCAAATTTCATTAATGTCGAATGGAGGCACATATAGCAATGTGGATATGATTTGATTTATTGTGTGGAGTTATGGCAAGGGTTAATGCATGAAATAGTTTGGGTGGCGCACTATGCAGTAGATATGGTCTCAAATTCTACGATGGTTTGGCATTGATTATGCATTGGTTATATGGTTTGATTTTTGGTGGATGTTATGCTTATTGGGTTGTCTCGTACATCGAATTGAACGGGTCCAGGTGATGGAAGCAGCATGCATTTACTGCACGTCACTCCAAACCTTCCCTATCGCCCATCACCCTAGAATTGTTCTATTGTTGCAATTTTTCTTTGTTGGTTGTGAAGCTCCGCGTTTTCAGGTTTTTTGGAAGGGAAAGCTCAGCCAACTCGCCATTTATGCGTTTTTCCCACCTGTATGATTGTTTTCTCTCCATCCATGATGTATTCTCTGTTGTATGAACCAAATGGTGGCTTAGTGATGCTTGGATTCTGTATGTTCTTTAGATTTTTGATTGTGTGTAAATATGGTGTTATGGATCTCTCTAATGACTGTAAAATATTGGAAATTGCAAGCAAAGTAATGGGTTTTATTAAAGTTTCGCGTTGGTTTTTTGCTCGGTCAATGTAGTTTTATGATGGGTCTCTTTGGAATAATAAATAACATTGGTGCAATAAGGATCTGGGTTGATGATTGAGGGTTTTGGTTCTGTGTATCACTGTCTGTTAACTCATTTCCTCTTAGTCGTTTTGGTTATCCTTACCCAGTTGCAGAGAAATTGCCAATAGTGGTGTGTTCTTTTATCAAACCTCGAATTGTTGTTAATAGCTCGTTCTCAACTGTCTTTTCGCTGAAATCTTGCCAAATTTTCAATCTTGGTCACCCGAGTATTAATACAGGCCTGTGTGTTTAACGGATATCAGATGCAAAGGGTTCCATGCACCACCCCTATCATTCCCACTGTAATGATGTATGTGGGATCACTGTCAATGGTTGTCAAAAGTTATTAACCACTCGGGTTACTGGAAAGAGACATTGTCTCAATGTGTTTGAATACCCACCACTGTTAAGTTAACCCTTGTCTCTTCTCTGCAAGTGATAGGTGCACTTGTGTGCGCTGGGTTATTTTCTCTTACTGTCTTTTCTCTCCTCGGGTGTTAACTATTGGTTTCATCAGGGGCTTGGAGTAATAAGTAAAGGTTGTATGGCTCACTGTTGTGTCTTTTCAAAAATGTATTTTGGCCTGTGGTTGTTAATCGATGGAAAGGTGGATATAAGTCTCGGAAGACCGTCAACTCTCTTTTTTTTTTTTTTTAAGATAAACAGGCTCTTATTGCCTCCCTGCATTTGATTTTGATAGAGCCCAATTTAGACTCTGATTTGTCTTCTCTCTCCTCGGGCACCTTCTAGGGTTGTCAGGTATTGGTTATTAGTTAAATGGTTATGGAAGTCTTGAAAGACACATGCTCTCTCGTCGAGTCTCTGTCTGGTCCTTCTATGATAAAATTGTTTGAACAAATAAGAATGAAACAAGTGGTCGCATACAGTCGAGGACTTTCTTCCTATTCATTATGGTTTCTCTCACTATGTTTAATCCAGCGTGGTCTTGATTGCATAAGAAGACACCAGTGTGAATTTTACTAAGCCTGATCAGGGTTCTGGAAAGTTTAAAAGGTGCATGTGTGTCACTTTACTTATGTTCGCTTCATATATGGTATGGTTATATTGAAATCATCATGTAGACTACCTATTGTTAAAAAATAAGTTATATGTGTTGAGATCAAACCCAAGGTTTATTTTTTGATTGACTGTTGTTTCAATTCAAGATTTTGTCGATTGATTGATTAAAGTATTGTGTATGATCGGGCATCCTTTTAAGTCTGTCAACGTTTTTGAAAATACACCCGTGTACATTTAAATTGGGCCTGATTGTTGATTGGTGAACATTTACTGTTGATTGCTTATCGTGGTGCACTATTGATTATCAGGGATAGATGTTGAGCACATTGTTGTCCATGTTTTGATTATTTAAAAAAAAAAAAGGGATCAACATTATAATAAACAATATTGTTGAATGAAAAAGTTTTTATAAGTTATGAATGCACAAACTGTTAAAATCAAGGATTTTACGGAAATTTGAATTGCTATTGAGACAACCAGCAGTTTTGTATACAATTGAGGAACAATGAATGTTGGTCTTGGAAGTGGATGCTTTTTGGATTAATTTTGAACAGAGTTATGATTGTATGATTTATTTAATTTTTTTATGAACAATATCCATCAAATTCCCTGCCATTTCTCACGTTTTCGCTCAATACAAATCCCCTCACAATCCCAGATTCATTTTGCACTCCATGTTCTTAAAATTAAATTAAAACTTTGTATTACAGTGATTAAGAAATAAAACAGAGATGGATCACAGCTGATATGATTTGGTTATTGTTTCACAGTCGATTGTTCAATGAATTGTTGAGAAGTAATTGTATTCTTACTCCCTTTCATTTTCTCACTTTTTCGCTCAATACAATCCCCTCAGATATCCCAGAACCCTAATTCACCTCCTGCTCATTAACAATTATTGGATGAATTTTATGGATTGGATTGCATGGGTCTGATGTGTTTGTTGAGCCAAACTTTGTTTCATATTAAAAGATGTCATGTATGGTTTGTTTAAGAAGTTAGTTGTTAATAAATGTTGTATACATGATGAGTTTCTTTAGTAGAGGAAGTCGTGTCTGAAATAACAGGGGCAGAGGGAATTGGAATAGAGGGCATAGAAGGCCAAAATTCTCAAAACATTTTGATGCAGATCCTCAAGAGTTAAGCCAGCTCTTCCAAGTTGGATTTTTCAATTGGATTGGACAAAGGGTAGTCCAACCTAGACCAGAGAGGCCTTCCTTCCAACACCAGCATGTCCCGGATATCCCCGTTCCCCCTCATGTTTCATTGCAACCTAGAGTCCCTGAGAATGACGGATGGTAGGAGATTGTTCACCCAACAATATCCCAACATCGTGCCTGGCTAAATTTGTCTCTACCTGCTCCTCCTCCACCTTCTAACCCAAATGTCCATATTTCCCCTGCACACTCACCTGTACAATGCTCCCACACAAGCAAAAGAATTAAAACCGAAGCCCACCATATGCATGATAAAGGAAAATATGATGCTTCCCCCTCCTCCCCCTCAAGCAATTCAGCCAAATATGTTTCATCCTGCATGCACTTGAGAGATGATTGTTCTCATGTCATTTGTAAGATCAAGCCTAAAGGCTCTACACAACCTAAGGATAATTCAGAGAAGTCAAAGGGAGATAGCAACAACAAAGGGAAAATTTCCTCTCAAAGTGGAAAATACAGTTTTTGACTTTATTTTTTTATTTTTTTATTGAGGACAATGAATTGTTGAAGGTTTTGGACAACATACTATTTTTGGATATTCTGGATATTATATATTTGGATATGATTTGAAATATCATTGATTTTTAGTTTTCAAATTATGAAAATGCTTATGGGAGCCATAAGGAGAGATGTGTTTGATTTATCGTCTAGTTATGTTTATTTTTTTTAAAGGAATTATAGGGAATTACAAGGGGTCCCACCTACTAGTTATTATTTATTAAAAGACCCTTATTATTATTACTATTATTATTAATTATTCCCCTAAGCTAAAAGTTAGTTGAGTTTTTGTTAACTTAACTAAATGAAGTGGTTGAACTACTTCAACTAATTTAGAATGCATAAAAGCCAAAGGAAGAGGAAGAAAAAGAGGAGAACAGAAGGAGAAAACATACTAAGGTTTGCTCTTGGGTTTTATTGAGATAGTTCAGTTTTCATTCATTCTTCAATTCATTAAAAGCCTAATTCTCTTTTATTACAACAGGGTCCTATTGTAGACAACAAGATTAAAAGTTGAATTACAACATTCAGACACTTGTTTTTAGATGTGTTGATCTCTCTTTTATAGTCTACGTAGACTTGTATGTTTATGAATTAAATTTCATGACTGATAAAGGATATTTTGCAGAGTCGAGTGGGCAGCAATCTGTGGCAAGTTGATCCAGATTTTAAATTTAGTTTTTGCTTCCTGTCAGAGTCCTTTTGTATGGTTTTCATCGGGGATATCTAAGTTTGACTATGGTCCAAAATCCCTCAGGGATTTTTGTAAAGAGAACAACTCTTTTGATTTCTTGGAATGAAATAAGCGATTGATTTTATGTCTCAACTGTGTTGATATGTGACTTGGTATTTTTTCTTTTGTCTCCACATTTACCTTTTGCATCTGTATTATTCAGAAAATGGTATAAAAATGCTATACTTTTTTGCAATAATATTATATTTAAAAAATCATCCTAACCCCTTGTAATTAATACTCATGGATTGGGAAACACGTTTTGAGGCTATAAACATAGGGTAACATTCTCGACTATCTTGCATTAGCTAAGCAAGATCTGAAAATGCTTGAGTAAGATAATTTAATATATTTTCCTCAACAAGGCCCAACTGTTTTCCTCCCCTAACCATAACGATAGAGCTCTAAAATACTTTCATTTAAGGATTAAGTCTCTTTTTTCCCCCCTTGACCATGTTTATACCTTAAAGACCTTTGCTAGTGCACAAAACCTACTCATGGCTTCCATATCTCACTCAAATGATAAGGAACCTCGACCATGGCCTAGGAATTATTCATGGTGAGGGATCGAGACAACTTTTCATTCATATCATGTGTTGTAGTTTAATCATGGCACAGGTGTCCCTCATGTAGGCCAAAGGTACCATACAAGGGTCTCATGTGGTCATTAAATGAGGATGTGCTTAGAACTGTAACCATAGAATATTTGTGGTTAGTAGGTGTTATTCATGGTGATTGAGCTTGAAAAACATTGTTTAGGGAACAAGCCCCATCATTCTCATCTTGTGACCTTAGATAGACCTCTAGACACATTCCTTGTGCACAATGATCCTAGTGTTGGTGTCGATAGTACCCTTGGAGGTGATATTTTACCAAGAGAGGTTAGATGTGGAGGTTCGAGGAATCGTCCATGGTGCTTGAGCATGAGTATTAAGGTTTAGGGATAAAGGCTCTTGTTTCCCTCCCTTAACTATGGTCACATATATGACACCCATCCATGATTCATAATATCTGATAGAAATTCCCATATTCAAGTCAAATGTCAAGGAGTCCCTAGAGAGGGTTCATGTCATGGTTTATAGGTTTTTTTCACAGTGCTTGATCTTAAGAAGGTTCAATAGGCATTAATTATTCTATTGTGTCATCCTTGACCCTATTTATGCCTTGACACTTTTTTGAGTACTTGTTCAAGTGTCTTGATCTTAAGAAGATTCGATAAGATCCTAATACACTAGTTTTCATTATTTGATGATGGTCAATGCCATACAAACCATCCATGCTCTTGTTTGGTGGTCAAAGGACATGTTCATTGTGCTTGAGCCAAATAAGTTATGTTTAGGTACCGAGGATGTTTTTTTCATACAATGACTATGATCAAGGCCTCAAGACCCATTCTCTATGCATGAAACATCTTAGTGGCTCTCATATTCGACTCCTAGGGAAAAGACCCCCTAGTGAGGTCTTGTGTCACTATATCTAGGCTTTGTTCATGGAATTTGTGCTCAAGAAGGTTTATTTAGAGCCTAAATCCCTTCTTTATCCCCTTGAACATGTGACATAGTCCATACCCATTTCTAGTGCACAAAACCTAACCACAACACCCATATCCTACTTAAAGTCCTGTAAAGAACCCTTAGAAGCGATTCATGTTTTGGTACAAGGAATCGTTCAAGGATATTAATCTTGAGAAGATTTAACTATATCTCAAGGCACATGGTTTCCTTTTTCAATGATGTTCAAGGCCCTACAACCCATCCTTGGCATGAAAAAACTCCTAATGGCATCCATATCCAACCTTGATGCCAAATGCCCCATATAAAGGGTTCATGTTGTGGTTTTGTAGGTGTTATTCATGGCGATTAATCCTAAGAATTGGAATCTAGAGCCTAAGGAACAATTTTTTTCCACCACTAACCATATTGCTAGAGCTCTAGAAGAACTTAATTTAGGGATTAAGCTCCTTGTTTTCCCCTTTGACCATGTTTATACCTTGAAGACCATTTCCAATGCACAAAAGCTACTCATGGATTATATATCCCACTCAAATGATAAAGAACCATGACCATGTCCCAAGGAATGATTCATGGTGTGGGCTCAAGATAGATTCCCATTCAAGGCATGTTTTTTTATTTAATCATAGCACCCATGTCCCTCAAGTAGGCTATAGATACCATATAAGAGCCTCATGTGATCGTTCCAGGATCTGCTTAACAATATAGTTGTAGAAGATTTATGGTTAGTATGCATTGTCCATGGAAATTGAGACCGAAATGCATCATTTGGGGCACAAGGGCCATTATTCTTCTCATGTTGTTGGCATCTTCACAAGTATGCTTGTTGGCATATTCACAGATTAATTGTGCTTGTCATTGATGGCAAGATCAGAGTATGCATCGATGGCACAAGAACAACAACAATGTTGGAAGAGCGATGTTGACAGGGTTATAGGCAGAGTGTGCATGAAAAACAAAACAGTGAAGACACATAAGAGAAATCTTAGAATAGATAGCGTTTTGCACTTTACAGAAGCACATATGACGTCCAAATCATCAGGACTCACAGAAGGATCAAAGGTCGAGCCCTTTGGCACCTAGAAATTCTTCCAAGTCGGGAGGAATGAAGCTCAAGAGGAGGAGCGACGTGGGTCATCGATCATGGATCGAGGAGCATTGTGAGTCGTTAGATCAGAGTCCAGTGACCAGAGGAAGCGCAAATGAGGAGATCATATCTTAGTCGTTGATCTGAGTGCGTAGACCAACAGTTGTTGGATCCTAAGGAAAGTGCATGAGACAAGTTTTGAAGTCATCAGAACCGTCCATCGTCTAGACGAAATGTGGTGAAAGATCATCATTTCGTTGACTCAAAGGTCAAAGGAAAGAGGTGCTCTAACCCCTCGAAATCATGATATGCAAAGTCGCGAAATGACTTGAGCCGTAGGATCCAGAGGACATGTGGCGAAAGATCATCATTTCGTTGAATGAAAGGTCAAAGGAAGGAGGTGCTCTAATCCCTCGAACTCGCGATATGCGAAGTCCTGAAATGACTTGAGTCGTAGGATCCAGAGGACATGTGGTGAAAGATCATCATTTCGCTAAATGAAAGGTCAAAGGAAGGAGGTGCTCTAACTCCTCGAACTCACGATATGCGAAGTCACAAAATGACCTGAGTCGTTCGATCCAGAGGACACGTGGCAGCAGATGAGTAGTTTCGCAGAATTGTGAATCAGGAGAACTACGTCGAGCAGCTCATAGACATCGTGAAATGAAAAATCCCGAAATGTAGAACGTGATCACAGTCATTTCTCGAGGAAGCATTATGGATCGTTGATCTGGAACGACGAAGAGCGAAGTCAGAATTCACGAAAGTGAGATCTGGACCGTTGGATCATTTAGGAGCGTGAGTCATTGATTTGGCACTCCTGGATATCAGGAGTTTGGGAATCTGGAGCATAGAAGAATATTTTTTCCAAATTCATGAAGTTGATCTGAGTCGTTGATTGCAAGGGAATCAAGGACCGTCGATCTGGTCTCAAGAAATTTGTCGATTCAGAGATTGGGAATTTGGAGATGATAGGTGAGTGAATTCACAAAGTTTGCAATGTCCCGAAGTGCAAAATCGTGAATGCTTGTTGGCATAGGCCTGTGGTCACAACCAATGGTCACATCAGGGGAAGAGAAGGGAAGGAGCTAGCAATGGTAGGCTCCATTTAAGAGTTTCACGAATTGGGAAAACCAAGGTGACTTGCAGTTGATCACCCGAAATGAGAAATCTTGAAATGACTATTAGTTAGGTACTTGGTCACCACCGGTGGTCACGTGAAAGGAAGGGGCTTAGCCAGAAGAGCTAGCACCCACTGAGCAGTTTTTCGACGAAAGGGAAAAAGGCGCCAAGAGCATGAGCGCACAGAGGATCTCTGGGGAATTGCTAGAAACCACTGATTGTTTCTACATAGAGAATTCGAAGAGGCTTCAGGGTGATCGACAGAGAAAATGAAGAGTCTCGAATGCCAGAGAGGCTAAGTACTCTCAGCATAACGGGCACTGATGATGATCTCACAAGCAACAGAACTGCCAGAGAAGATGAAGAGTCTCGAGGTATCTGTCAGTGGTATGAAGACTCATCATAGAGACGATTGACAAATGGAAAAGCGTCAAAGACTGTAGCTGCCAGAGAAGCCAAAGAGTCTCGGCATAATGACCATGAATGAAAAATAGAATCAATGTAATATCCAGAGGGTACGAAGAGTTAGTTGTATGATATGGCAGAGGACTTTGGATTATAAATATATGAAAAACAGAGAAGAGGAGGTTGTTGCTGTGGAGAGTGATTCATGCGGGTAAAAGCAGACTATGTGCAGCAGCTGAAGGACAGAGAAGAGGCATAGCGCATAGAATAGGAATGGATATCTGAGAAAGAAAGAGAAGTTCGAGGTGCACGTGCAGAGACAGAGAAGAAGAATAGAAATCTCAAAGAAGAATGTGAGCAAGAAGACACTGATGCATGCAGAGCATATCAGTGCAGCGATACAGTGATGAGACTGGTAAGCTATAGATAAACATTGTATCACTGTAATAAGTTTAAATATCGAATTTTTTCTATTTCAAGGTGGTTGGGAGGTGCTTGGGAGGATTGGTGTCCTCAGAGTTTCAAGTGGGTGCTTGAAGAACAGGGAGTTGTAGCTTCCATCTGGTTATAGCCAAAAAAACTAGGGTTGTGCAAGGGATATCTATTGTTCTCTGTTATACAGGTTGGTGCCTGTGTGACTGGAAGTTGGTGCTTCCATCCAGTTGGTGCTGGAACACTCAGGGCGTTGGTGATTCCTTCTAGTGGGTGCTAGAGAAACCAGAGAGTTGGTGCTCTCATCAAGTTGTAGCTTGGAAGATAGAGGTGGTAGCCTCACAATGATTTGGTGCTCATAAGAATGATAATGTAAAGAAAATAAAGATTACTTATCATATCAAGAAGAGGAGGTTTTTTCTTTTATGCGTTTCCTCAAGAAATATTTGTCTCTGTGTATCTCATGTGTGTGATTGATGTTTAATACTCTAGTGCTTACTTCCATGTATCATTTTGATCATGATTGAGTGTTCTGTGAAGAGTTCAAAATGGGTATAATTGTTTAAGCACAGTAACAACTGATTCACCCCCCCCCCTCTCAGTTTTCCAACAATTGGTATCAGAGCCAAGTTCCTTTTACCTAAAGGTAGATCAGTAAGATTAAACATGTCAAGCCATGAAGGAAATTCAACCATTAAGACCCCCCTATTCAATGGAACAAACTTTGCCTTCTGGAAAGTTAGGATGAGAACTTACATAATGGATTTAGGTGTAGATGTCTGGGATGTGGTAGAGACTGGTTATGTAAAGCCAGTTGTACTAGCTAATAAGGATGACAATCTAGAGTTCATCTTCAACACTAAGGCTATGAATGCTATTCTGAGTGGGCTTGCAGAAGCAAAATTTGTAAAAGTTATGCACTTAGAAACTGCCAAAGAAATGTGGGACAAACTCATTAGCAGTTATGAAGGTAATGAGAAGGTAAAGGATGCCAAGCGTCAAACCTACAGAGTACAATTTGAACAACTAAAGATGAAAGAGGATGAAACTATTGGGAAGTACTTTCTAAGAGTTGAAGAACTAGTAAATGCAATGAAAGCACTTGGTGAAAAAATTGAGGAATCCTCTTTAGTTCATAAAATTTTGAGATCTCTACCAGATAGGTTCAACCCGAAGGTCTCTGCTATAGAAGAAATTAATGATCTAAAAGCTTTGGCTTTTGATCAACTTCTAAGAATGTTGACTGCATATGAAATGAGGATAGGTAAAGATAAACCCACCTCTAGAGAAGCATCATTTAAAGAAGATAAGGATGAATATTCTGAGCATGATGAAATTGAAGAAAAAAATGTGAGAAGACTAAAGAAAGGATCAAGAAAGCTGCCCTTCAAGTGTTTTAACTGTGGAAAGATAGCTCACTTTGCATCTAAGTGTCCACACAAGAAGCAGAATTAGAATTCTGAAGGTGAAAAGAAGTACAAATCCAAAAGATTTGATAAAAAGAAACTTTTATGCGTAAACAATGATGACTCTTCAGAAGACACAGACTGTGACTCTTCATGTGAAGATAAGGTAAAGGAATTCATGCTTATGGATAAAGAGGATTATGATAATAAAATCACAGGAAGTGATTCTAATGATGAAGAAGTTGTGGTTGATATGGAAGGTGAACTAATCAGTTCCTTAGAAAAAATTGACAGACTCAGACTCGAGAAAAGAAAACAAAAACAATTGTTGATGCAGTTTGAAAAGAATGATGAAGACTTTGCCCTGCTAAAGGTGTAGTTATAAGAGGAAAAGAAAATAGAGGACATTCTGAAACAACAGTTATCAGAGAAGAAGGAAAGATGTGAAGCCTTGGAGGAACAGGTAGTAAAGACCAGAAAAGAGATGGAGAAGTTCAAAGCATTGTATCTCCAAAATGTTCCAAGCATTAAAGCCTCAAAAGGATTAACCACCATTCTGAATCAGCAAATGAATCCAAATTTGAAAATTGGTTTGGGTTATGAAGAAGGATCAAGTTGTAGTCAGCCAAGCAACAAAGATTCCATCAAGTTTGTCAAATCTACATTCATTGACAACAACAAATATGGAGAAACAAAGGAATATAATCAGGCGCCAAGGAAGAGTGAAAGAAATCGACCTGCTCAAAGAAGATGACCATTTTCCAGGTACAAAGGATTTTTCTATGGATATTGTTTTTTCTGTTCTAAATTTGGTCACAAAGTTGTAAGCGGTTCTTTAAGATTTAGATATGAGCAATCAAAACACTCAAGGAATAGATATATGTCGCAACAAAGAATGAGACAGCCAAGTAACAAACA
>JASDQU010102050.1:190005-207747 GCA_032191745.1 Picea mariana
TGTTCTAAATTTGGTCACAAAGTTGTAAGCGGTTCTTTAAGATTTAGATATGAGCAATCAAAACACTCAAGGAATAGATATATGTCGCAACAAAGAATGAGACAGCCAAGTAACAAACAATCACATACTGCGAATCATGTGATGGTTGGAAAAAGGGCACAGGTTAAGCATAAAAATCGTTATGATCCTTTATTCAATGAACCAGAATGTTACACCTGCCATAATTTTGGACATAAAGCTGCAGACTGTCGCTTAAGGAACTACGAGCCAAATTTGAATCCTTCTACTGAAAATGTCAAGGTTTGGAAGAAGAAAGAAAACGACAAGTGTGGACTAGTGTTGTCAAATCAAAGACAAAATAACCCATGGTATATTGACAGTGGATGCTCCAAACATATGATGGGAGACAAATGCAAGTTTCTATCTCTAAGTGAAAGAAAATCAAGAAACGTAACCTTTGGAAATGATGCTCCAAGTAAAATCAAGGGTAAAGGGATGGTAAGTTTAAGTAATGGAAAAGGAAAAGCTCAGGATGTTCTTCTTGTAGATGGGCTGAAACATAATTTGCTCAGTGTAAGTCAAATGTGTGATAGAGGATGTGAAGTGGTGTTCACTTCCAAGGATTGCAAGATAAAGTCTGTAAACTCAAGATAAGTTGTGGCTAGAGGCATAAGGACAGATAACAATGTATATGTGTTGAAATAATATAGAGAAGAGTGTCATCTAAGAAAACATGATGAAAGATGGTTATGGCATAGGAGACTTGGACATCTAAACTTTGACCACTTAATCAAGCTAAAAAATCTTAAGGCAGTAAAATATCTTCCAAGAATATCAAAGCCACAAGATTCTGTGTGTAAACCCCGTCATGTAGGAAAGCTAACTAGGACACAATTTAAAGCCAAGAGCTCTACTTCAACAGATAAACCACTCCAATTGGTTCATATGGATTTATGTGGACCATCAAGACAGGAAGGCATAGGGTAGGAAAAATATTTTATGCTGATCATTGACGATTACTCCAGACTTACTTGGGTTGCTTTTCTCAAAGAAAAAACTGAAGCATTTGAGAAGTTTAAAAAGGCTTTAACTGAGAAGGAAACAGGCAAGAGGTTAAAGGCAGTAAGATCAGACAGAGGAGGAGAATTTATGTCAAGTGATTTCAAGGAATTCTATGACAAACATGGGATCAAGAGAGAATACACAATTCCTGGAACTCCATAGAAAAATGGAGTAGTTGAGAGGCAAAACAGAACCGTGCAACAAATGGCCAGATCAATGATGAATGAGAAGAACATTGGTCAAACAAACCTACTGGGTAGAAGCAATACACACAACAGTCCATTTTCTTAAAAAAGCCCACCTGAGACCACACAGTGACAAAACACCTTATGAACTGTGGTACGGAAGACCTGCTTCAATCAAACACTTCAAAGTCTTTGGGAGTAAGTGCTACATAAAAAATAATAATGAGAACCTTGGCAAGTATGATGACAAGGATGATGAAGGCATCGTCTTAGGGTATGCTAGAAACAATAAAGGATACAGATGCTATAATAAGAGGCTTCATAAATTGGTTGACTATATTGACATAAAAGTTGATGAAGGAATTTCAGTAAGAGAGGTGAACAATATTGAATCAACAACAAAGGATATAGATGAAGTTGAATTTGAACAAGTCCAAGAATCGGAACGAGAATAATCTAAGTCAGACGAAGATGCAAATACTCAGGTAAACTCAAATCAACAGACAACATCAAATTCTTCCTCCAAAATTACTCAAAAGAATCATCCTACAAGTCAAATAATTGGTGAAAAAGACAAAGGTGTACAAACCATGAGAAGGATAATCAAAAACACTGAGCAATCACATATAACCTTCATATCCATGGTGGAACCCAAGAACTTCAATGAGGCCAATAAAGACGTAAATTGGTTAAAATCAATGAATGAGGAACTAAACCAGATTGAAAATAATGACACTTGGGAACTCATTCCTAGGCCAGCAGATAAAAATGTAATAGGATCAAAATGGGTCTACAAAAATAAGATGAGTGAGCAAGGAAATATTGTAAGAAATAAAGCTAGATTGGTCTGCAAAGGATACGCTCAAATAGAAGGATTGGACTTTGATGAAACATTTGTGCCTGTAGCAAGATTATAAGCTATTAGAATCTTTCTTGCCTATGCTTGTCATAAGAAGTTCAAAGTCTATGAAATGGATGTCAAGTCATCTTTTCTAAATGGAGATCTAAAAGAAGAAGTCTATATGGAACAACTAGAGGGTTTCCAATTGCCAGATAAACCTGACTTTGTCTGCAAGCTAAAGAAAGCCTTATATGGGTTGAAACAAGCTCCTCGTGCCTAGTATCACAGACTGGATACATATCTTCAAGACAAAGGGTTTAAGAGAGGAATAACTGACAACAATCTATATATCAAAACATAGGGTAATGATTTTCTCATTGTGTTGGTCTATGTAGATGACATCATCTTCAATAGTAATAATGCTTCACTGGTAAAATGGTTTTCTTATGCCATGCATTCTGAATTTGAAATGTCTATGATAGGGGAATTGTCATTTTTTCTTGGCCTACAAATTACTCAGAGGTCCGAAGGAATATTTATTTCTCAAGAAAAATATCTAAGGGAAACATTGAAAAGGTTTCAAATGGAAGATTCTAAAACTATGAGCACGCCTATGGTCACTAGATGTAAGTTAAGAAAGGATGATGACTCACCTGACATTGATCAGAGTTCATATAGGTCTATGATAGGTAGCCTATTGTACATAACAACATCTTGTCGAGACATAATGCATGTTGTTGGAATCCTAGGAAGGTATCAGGCCGCACCCAAACACAGTCATTTTTTAGCTGTCAAAAGGATATTCAGATCCCTGAAAGGAACAATGTACTATGGCCTATGGTATCTTAGGAATCAAAATGTTCAACTATCAGTCTATTCAGATGCCGGTTGGGCTAACTACGTGGATGAAAGGAAAATCACGAGTGGAGGTGCATTCTTCTTAGGAGATTCTCTAGTAGTGTGGTTGAGAAAGAAGCAAGGTTCCATTTCCTTAACAACTACAAAAGTTGAATACATTGCATCTGCCACCTGCTGTACCCAAGTATTGTGGATGATTCAGACACTTGCAGACTTGGGGATAAATTATACTACACCAATTCAAATCCATTGTGATAATACCAATGCAATTAGTGTGTCAAAGAATCATGTCTTCCACTCCAAGACCAAGCATATACCCATCAAGTATCACTTCTTGAGGGAACAGGTAACCAACTATGTGGTTTCTTTGCATTATATTCCATCCAAAGATCATATTGTTGATATCTTCACTAAACTGCTTGCACAAGCTCAGTTTGAGTATCTATGCCAAAAGTTGGGCATGACCTCACTGTCAACCTAAGAGGGTCCATCCTATCAGGGGGAATTTGTGTTGGTTGAATATATGATACCTCTGAAAAATACTGCAACAACATTTTTTCTTTGACATTGATGTCAAAGCGGGGGAAGAGATGTTCTAGATGCTACAGTTGGGATCTAAGTAGAATAGTGTAGCCATTCAGGGTTGGCATCAATGCCGAAGGGTGAGATTGTTGGCATCTTCACAGGTATGCTTGTTGGCATCTTCATAGATTGATTGTGTTTGTCATTGATGGCAAGATCAGAATATGCGTCGATGGCACAAGAACAACAACAATGTTGGCAGAGTGATGTTGACATGGATACAGGCAGAGTGTGCATGGAAAACACAACAGTGAAGACACATAAGAGAAATCTCAGAAGAGATAGCGCTTTGCGCTTTACATAAGCGTAGACGAGGTCCAAATCATCAGGACTCGCAGAAGGATCAAAGTTCGAGGCCTTTGGCACTTAGAAATTCTTCCAAGTCGGGAGGAATGAAGCTTAGGAGGAGGAGCGACATGGGTCGTCGATCGTGGATCGAGGAGCATTGCGTAGATGAGGAGATTAGATCACACGTGGCAGCAGATGAGAAGTTTCGCAGAATTGTGAATTGGGAGAACTACGTCTAGTTGCTCGCAGACATCGCGAAACGCAAAATCCCAAAATGAATAAAGTGATCACAGTCGTTGCTCGAGGAAGCATTATGGACCGTTGATCTGGCACGACAAAGAACGAAGTCAGAATTCACGAAAGTGAGATTTGGACCATTGGATCACTGAGGAGCGTGAGCCGTCGATTTGGCACCCGTGGATATTGGCAGTTTGGGAATCTGGAGCATAGAGGAAGCTATTTTCCAAAGTCGTGAAATGAGAAGTCACGAAGTTCATCTGATTCATTGATTTCAAGGGAATCGAGGACAGTCGATATGGTCTCGAGAAATTCATCGATTCGGGGATCGAGAATTTGGAGATGATAGGTGAGCGAATTCACAAATTTCACAATGTCCCAAAGTGAAAAATTGCGAAGCGCCTGTTGGCGTAGGCCAGTGGTCACATCAGCGAAAGAGAAGGGAAGGAGCTAGTGGTGCTAGGCTCCATTTCAGAGTTTCACGAATTGGGAAAACCAAGGTGACTCACAGTTGATCACCCGAAATGTGAAATCATGAAAGGACTATTGGTTAGGTGCTTGGTCACACCGATGGTCGCGTGAAAGGAAGGGTCTTAGCCAGAAGATCTAGTGCCCATTGTGCAGTTTTTCACTAAAAGGGAAAAAGGCACCAAGAGCATGAGCGTGCGAAGGATCTTTGGGGAATTACAAGAAACCACTGATTGTTTCTACACAGAGAATTTGAAGAGGCTTCAGGGTGATCAAAAGAGAAGACGAAAAGTCTCGACTACCAGATAGGGTAAGGAATCTCAGCATAACGGGAACTGATGATGATCTCACAAGCAATAGAACTTCCAGAGAAGATGAAGAGTCTCAAGGTATCTGTCAGTGGTATGAAGACTTGTCATAGAGACGATTGACAAATGGAAAAGCGTCGAACACTGTAGCTTCCATAGAATCCAAAGAGTCTCGGCATAATGACCATGAATGAAGAATAGACTCAGTGTAATCGCCAGAGGGTAGGAAGAGTTAGTTGTATGATCTGGCAGAGGACTTGGGATTATAAATATATGCATAACGGAGAAGAGGAGGTTGTTGCTGTGGAGAGCGATTCATGCGTGTAAAAGCAGACTGTGTACAATAGCTGAAGGACAGAGAAGAGGTGTAGCACATAGAATAGAAATGGATATATGAGAAAGAAAGAGAAGGGCGAGGCGCGTGTGCCAGAGATAGAGAAGAAGAACATAAATCTCAAAGAAGAATGCGAGCAGGAAGACATTGATGCAGGCAGAGCATATAAGTGCAACAGTACAGAGATGAGACCGGTAAGCTATAGATAAACACTGTATCACTGTAATAAGTTTCAGTAACGGATTTTTTATATTTCAGGGTGGTTGGGAGGTGCTTGGGAGGATTGGTGTCCTCAGAGTTTTAAGTGGGTGCTTGAAGAACATGGATTTGTAGCTTCCATCTTATTATAGCCAGAAAAACTAGGGTGGTAAGGTGGTGCAAGGGAGAACTATTGTTCTCTATTATACAGGTTGGTGCATGTGAGACTGGAAGTTGATGCTTCCATCCAGTTGGTGCTGGAACACTCAGGGAGTTGGTTATTCCTTCTAGTGGGTGTTAGAGAAACCAGAGAGTTGGTTCTCTCAGCAAGTTGTAGCTTGCAAGATAGAGGTGGTAGCCTCACAATGAGTTGGTGCTCATAAGAATGATAATGTAAAGAAAATAAAGATTACTTATCATATCAAGAAGAAGAGGTTTTTCCCTTTATGGGTTTCCTCAGGAAATATCTGTCTCTGTGTATTTCATGTGTGTGATTTATGTTTAATATTCTAGTGCTTACTTCCCTGTATCATTGTGATCGCGATTGAGTGTTATGTGAAGAGTTCAAAATGGGTATAATTGTTTAAGCATAGTAACAACTCATTCACCCCCCCTATACATTGTCCATGGAAATTGAGACCGAGATGCATCATTTGGGGCACAAGGGCCATTATTCTTCTCATGTGACATTGGATACACCTCTAGACACATTCTTGGTGCAAAAATAACCTAGTTTTGGCTTCCATAGAACCCTTCAAGGCGATTGTTAACCAAGAGAGATCATATGTGGAGTTTCGATAACTCATCCATAGCACTTGAGCCTGAGAAGCAAGGTTTAGGGCTAGAGTATCTTATTTTCCTCCATTGTCTATGGTCATGAACTTGATACCAATTCATGATGCCCAAGACATGATTATGATTTCCATATTAAAATCAAATGTCAAGGACTCCCTAAATATGGCTCATCTTGCAATTTCTATGTATTTTTCACAATGCTTGATCTTGAGAAGGTTCAATAGGTTTTAATGCCATTGATTCCCCCCTAACCTTCTTTATGCCTTAATACTTGTTCGATTACTTATTCAAGGCTCATGATATTGAGAAGATTCAATGAGATCCTAAGACACTAGTTTTAGTCTTTGATGATGGTCAAGGCCACACAAACCATCCATACCCTTGTGTGGTGGTATGAGGACATGTTCATTGTGCTTGAGCCATATAAGCCATGTTTATGGCTTGATGATGTTGTTGCCCTCCACCACCAAGGAAAAGGAAATGCAAATGTTGTTTTCCTACAACAATTATGGTTAAACATCTTAATGACACATGTATTCAACTCCAAGGGAAAAAAAACCCCGGTGAGGGTTAGTGTCATTGTGTCTAGGCATTGTTCATGGTGCTTGAGATTGAGAAGGTTAAATTAGATATTAAGGCCCTTGTTTACCCCCTTGATCATGTGGCATATTCTAGAACAATTGTGCACAAATCCTACCAAAAACACTCATATTCCCCCTCGAAGAACTTTAAAGAACCCCTAGAAAGGACTCGTGTGTTGGTACGAGGATTCATTCTAGGATATTGAGTATGAGAAGATTCAAAAATATCTGGCGGTAGTTTTTCTCCTTGGTCAACCATGTTCAAATCCATATGAACCATACATAGTGTGAAAAATCTCCTAATGGTATCCATATCCATCCTTGATGCCAAACACCCCATAGAGAGGGTTTGCGTTGTGGTTTTGTAGGAGTTATTCATCGAAATTAAGTCCTAGAAGTGACGTCTAGGGCCTAAGGCCTAAGTTTTTTCCTTCCCTAACCATGGAACTAGATATATAAAATACCTTCATTTAGGGCTTAAGCCCCTTGTTTCCCCCCTAACCATGTTTAGACATTGAATACCATTTCCAATGCACAAAACCTAGTCATGGATTCTATAACCCACTCAGATGAAATAATCCTAACCATGTCTTGGGGAATGTTTCATGGTGTGGTCCTACTACAGATTCTATTAAGGACCCTAAGTCCCTATGTTAAGGCCCTAACAATAATTTACTCTTATTTTAGTAATTATGATTAGGCTAGTTTAGTAGTATGTTACATCATGCTCACTTTATCTCCTATTTATAATAAAGGAGAATCATTTGTAGAAGCATCTCATATTGTCTTCTAGATTGTATATATTATAAAATGAGGCTTCCCCCTCGAAGTGGATTGTATTCATTGACTATTTTGAAGTTTGGTTCCTAACATTTGGTTTCGGAGTATAGGATCCTAAGGTTTCTCTCCTTCAATCAACACATCTTGGAATTTTCACTATAACTTTTTTTCTGGGACATTTCAAAAAACAGAATCTTGAGGAGATAAAGAGGACATAGTGAATTACATTTGGTCAAAATATAAGGTTATGTTTCATTACAGTTTCAAAGATATCTTCTGTGGAAATTAGGGTTTGTGACTAGTCCTGAAATTAGTCTCAAATAAGTCATCTTTTTATTTTGAATATAAACAAATTTTGGTGAAGTTTCAGACTCTAAAATTTACAAAATCCTGAGGTGACATAACAAATTACATGTGGATTTTTTTTTATATTTTGAATCATTATAATTTATGCGATATATCTTTTGGAAGTTGGGTTTTTTTAATAATCTTGAAATTAGTCTTAAACAAGTCATTTTGGTATATTTTCTTTAACTTTTCATGAGTGAAGGCTCATACTGTGAAATTTTTAGGAGTTTAATAGGTCATATCACAATACTACATGATAAAATTTTGATCTCATAGGGGTTCAAATTTCAGATATATATCAATACAAAGGTCAACCATCCAACCAGTCTCTAAAATTAGGATTTGAAAGGTACACAACTTACAACTGGCATAACTTTTAATTGGAAGATCTTCAACAAGCCAGTAGATCTAGAGAAGGTGAGGAATTTCTTATTAGGTTTATAAAATCCAATCTAAGAAGTTACATTTTACATTTTCATCCTCAAACTCTACCTTGTACAAGTTATTTTCTAGTGATTTTAAGAGGTTTTTCTTGGGTTAGCATGCTCATTTAAAAAAATTAGATATGTGTTCTGACATCTTTAAAAAACACATGGATCTATCGTTTCGTAGGTAAAACTATAGTAGAGGAAGAATACATGCAATAACTAAATATGATTTCACATTGCCTTGTTGGAAACCCTTGTAACCCGTGTTGGTACCCCTTCAAGTAGTACCGCATCAGACAATACTTGTATATGGAATCTCACTTCCACATACCTTTAGGTATATTAGAAATCCCCTAAGTATACATGAAACTAGATTTAGATAATATATTCAACCATATTGTTACTATAGTACACCGGGAACAACACTCAGGGATACCACTCTTAATTACATGGGTAGTTGAGTAATACGACTAAGGGAACAATTGAGCCTCCTTGGTTAGTCCCCTGAGATATTGGGTTGAGTAGTACTGTTGGAATTGGTGTGTATATCAAAGAGATATAACACCTGATATTCCCTTTTCCTCGGGACCCTGTAACCTTTTCTAGTGAGCTCACTCCTGATGGATAACCAGAATTTGTAATAAAGATAAGTGTTATTATTTTCTCCAATGGAAAGGGGTACTTCAAGAAATACTACTCCTAGTAAACCTACAAAAATATCACTCTTGACGTTGGAAGAAAATGAAGACTACAAAAATAGGCTATCCAAATTAAAGAACCAAGTTGATGAAACGAGTGGTAGTATGTTGAAGCAAGTGGATGTATCATGTGCACAAGAATTCCTTAAAAGGGAAATGGAAGATCAAATGAAAAATAAGATGGATGAAAATAGGGATCAAATGGAAAAGAATATGGAACAAATGGAAAATATGATGGATGAAAATATGGATCAAATGGAAAAAAAGATGGATGAATTGAAAATTTCCATCTTACAAACCCTAGATGGGAGACTTCCTAAAAGTGACATTGTGACTTTAAAAGAGATTCATGAAAATAATGGTAGTATTCATGTTGAACAAGATTCTAGTAACAGGTAGATTGAAATCTAATAGTGGATTTAATTATGGATGGGCTCATAAGGGTGTCATCCTTCCCAAGGTTGAATTAAAGAAGTTTGATGGAACAAAATTCTTTACATGGGAGAACCGAATAGAGAAATTTTTTGAATTGCATAATATTATGGATGATAAGAAGATTATTGCCTTAGAAACCTTGCACTTTGAGATAAAAACCTATGAATGGTATCAATGGGTATTGAAAAGGAAGCCCCATTCTTATCATTAAACTTGGATTTTATTTACAAGAGACTTAGAAGCATAATATGGAAAAGTTTGGGAATAAGACTACTTTAGTGAATTGAAAATAATCAAGCACTTAGGTGATGTTGAAGATTATGATTCAAAATTTCAGGTGTTGGCCACCAGGGTGGATAACATAAGCGATGAACATCTATTGGAGGCTTACATGGGTGGATTATAGGAATACATTAACATGAGATTTTCTTAAAACATGCTGGAAATATTATGGAGACTATGCAATTCGCTCAGCATATTCAAGCCAAGAATAGAGCTACACACAATCCTGCCATTGAAACACATGTAAGAATCAAAGGGCCGTAGTGATTATTGAATCAAGGAGTACCCATAGCTTCAATGATAAGATATTAGCAGACAACCTCAATTGTTTTGAGTATCAATGACAAATTTTCAAGTTTTGGTTGTTAATGGAGGTAGTATTGAATGTGGATGAAAATGCCACAACATTAAACTTAGTATGGGATAATAAAACTTAGAAAGCCCGATGTATGGCATTCCCATTGGATGTGTATATGTTGTTCTGGGGATTCAATGGTTGAGAAGATTAGGTACAATTTCTACAAATTATAAGGAATTATTCATGAGATCTGAATTGGAAGGAATTCAATATGAACTCAAAGGGTTAAAATATGCACCTTCTTGGGTTATCAACTCTCATAGAATGGAAAATATCCTAAAAAAGGGTAGTAGGGGATTTGTGGTTAGACTTTATTCTATGGAAGTAAAGAAGGAAGATGAAAATATTCCATAGGAATTAAAATGCACCTTGGAAAAGCAACGTAGGGTCTTCCAAGAAATTCCTAAAGGGATACCTCCATCAAGGGATCATGGAAATCAAATTGAAATAATACCTAGAAGTACTCCTCCTAATAAAAGGACTTATAGATATCATCATCAACAAAAAGGGGAGATTGAGAAAATGGTATAATACATTATGGGTTCATGTATTATTCAACCAAGAAGGAGTTCACTTTCAACTATAGTAGTGATGGGGAGAAAACATGATAATTCTTGGAGGATGTGTCTTGTTTATAGAGATCTAAGAAAAATCACCATAAAGGATAAATTCCCTATTCTAGATATTCATGACCTATTATATGAGCTTCATGGAGTGGCCTATTTTACAAAGCTAAATCTTAAATATGCAGTGGTCATATTTTTTCAAGGGAAGGGGTTAAGGTGGACCCTCAAAATATCCAAGCTATTACAAAATGGCCTATTCCTATGAACATCTAGAGTCTTATAGGATTTTTGGGTCTTACATGATATTGTTGGAAATTTGTTAAGAACTATGCTCGCATTGAAGGCATGCTCACATATCTCTTGAAGAAAAAATCATTTGTACGGAATGAAGATGCTAACATCCAACATTCTCACTCTTAAAATATACCATGTCTTCTACACTAGTATTGGAAACACCTTATTTTGGTAAAACATTCATAGTCAATGCCATGCATCTAGAAAATGAATTGGAGTTGTATCGACACAATAATGGATACCATTGGCTTTTGAAAGTAAACAACTAAAGGGAAACGACTTTGTGAAATCTACATATGAAAAAGACATGAGAGTAATTTTACATGCAATAAAAAATGGTGGTAATATTTCATTGGGAGGCATTTTAAAGTCAAGATAGACCATGATAGCCTAAAGTACTTTTTGGACCAAATACTGTCATCAAGGGAGCAATAAAAATGGATAGAAATTTCTTGATGAAATTATGGATACAAAACAATTACAGAGATTTCTGGGTAGTCTCAACTACATCCGTCAATTCTATGATAATCAATCTAAGGATGTAAGGATTCTACAGAAAAGACTAAAAGGAACACTACCATGGAATTCTAGTATGACTAAGGAAGTCCAACTTATCAAACAGAAGATCCAAGATCTTCCCAGTCTGCATCTACCTGATGTCTCACTACCTCTGATCGTAGAAACATATGCTTCTAATGAAACTTGGGCAACAGTTTTGTTACAGAAAAGTAGCCTGCAAAAGGAAGAAGTTTGCATGTATACCTCAACCTGTTTTACAGAACCAGAAAGCAAATACCCTTCCTCCCATAAAGAAATTCTTGCAGTTAAAAACAGAATAAAGAAATTATGGCACTTTCTAAAACCTATTCATTTCACAATTAGAACTGATTTAAATCATATGAAAGGCATGCTTTCTAACCAACGTCTTTTGGAACAGGGAAATAACAAAATTCTAAGATGGAGTCTCTGGCTTGATAGTTTTGATTTTGATATTCAATATAATCCAGGTAAAGATAACTGCATTATTGATTTGCTAACAAGAGAAGCAACCCCTAATCAAATCAAAGAAACAAAGATGATGGCATCAAGTTCATACATTGCACCAACAACCCCTCGTGGTTATCGTTGGGTCCTAATATATAATAATTGTACATTTTATTATTGTTTTGATTGCTTGGAACACTGTATAAAATCCAGCCCTGTTTGTAAAGATATTTTGGAAAGATGGGTACAAACCTACAACCATTGTATCCCAAATAACAACTATTTTGTTCCAAGTTCTAATATGTTCAGTGGAACAATCACTGGAGGTCCCATGCAAGGCCAGAGATATATCTATATTTATAGTTTGTTCCTAAACTATATAGACTAGTGTGCCATATTCCAACGTGTAAAATATACAGGCTCATGTTGGTTCCTTTTTTAATGTGATACTTTTACTCAGAACTAGGCATGGTGGTCTGGTTGGTTTCTCACCCTTCTATGGAAATACTGCCCCAATGACGTAAACTTCTTCGGAACCGTGAAAGACTCATTTAAAGTTTGGTTACGATCAGAAGTTGAAGAAGCTGCTCATTATAATGGATGGTTTGTATTTAATCTATCCTTTCAAGGCAGTGATATACTTGAAGATGAGATAGAGCCTCTTGATGCTCCAAGATATACAGTATCAAGTAAATTATACGGTGATCTTTGTGTACCTGATGAAGATTTGATTTCTGCTATGCAAGGGTCCCCCTTCTACAAATGCTTCAATGGTCTTTCACCTTTCTCTAACCATTTTGGGTCACCTCTGTATAGTCATATCAACTATGACAACGATAATGATGATAGCGGAGATTCTTTTGATTCAATAGCCATACATAATATAATCAATAGAATGGAAGCATGATGGACACATGTACTTAAAGATATTTTGTAATAGTTAGATTCTTGTCTATTGAGTCTACAGTGGTGTCCCGGGTTCCACTTGAACTCCACTTTGTATTTGGTTTGATTTATTTAGAATCTCGTGTCTTTTCGATAAAAGTTGGAATGGGTCCCCATATGGATGAGCCTTTAAGGGATGAGATAACAGCTAGCGTCCATGATGTTTTGAGTTTCATGTTTAGTCTTCAACTTGGATGATGATGCACGTTTTATTAGTTGGATCAGCTTTGCGCTATCACTTTCACCATTTTTAATTCCCTCTTCCATTTTATCCTTTGAGTAAGTTCTTCCATTGTGGTGGCTTTCGAAATGACTCAAACTCCTTGATCCACAAACAAAGGGTCTCGCTTCCACTAAAATGAAAAGAACTATATGGTGGACTAACACCGAAGACATAAATGATTGGTAATCTTCGCAGCAACGTGAACAAGATAAGACATTACACATAAAATAATACAGATTCCAAGACTTGTGTAGATAAACCAGGGAGTAGGAGAATTTGAACGTCAAGATCCGGTCCAGCCACTATATCAAACGAGTGATGAATATACCTCAACAATGAATGTCACTTTAGACACCAATCTATGCGCATTTTTTCATCTTCAGAGAAGTGTTTACTGCCTTATTCATCTGCAACAACCCCAGTAACCACAAATTTGAGAGAATTGATGGATGACACAGCTTCCATTTCATGCATTTTGGTTATTAAGGTTTTAAACCCTAATATGCTCTAGAATAATGCCATGATCAGTTAGTGACAATCTAGCCTTGCAAATAAATCCTTTATAATAGTTGGAATTGTTTGATGGCCTAGGCGAAGAACGAAACAAGACTATGAGGATATGCATATGCGTCATCTCCAGCACTAGGATAATAAATTTGGTAATTACAGAATTATTTAGAAAGTCTCAATTTAATTTGTACTAGGTTTTGATTCGGCTACGTAAGGTTTGGTAGGTTTTAAATAGGTTTTAAATATAGGATTTAGGTTCATGATTAACAATAGACTCTGCAACATAGGGTTTATGATGAATTTGATAACATCCTAGTTTAAATGTTCTAAGAAATTATTTTTTTTCACCAATATTTTTCGGGGACTTTTGTCCGCGATAAATTGTTTGATCAACACATTTGAGTGATTATTCCACAGATTTGAGTGATTATTTCTGTATAATCTGAGTGCCCTAAGGATACTTTAGCATGTTGAATCCATTTATGCATTCAGAAATGGATTTTAAACAACAAAAAATAGTGATTTCATCCAGATTTATGTCTTCCACTTTTAGCAAAAAAAAATCATTTCCTAAAAAAGTTAGATCATATGATAACATGACATAGGTAAAATGCATGAGTTAAAGCTTTAAGTTCAACATCATGATTATGAATAATGTTAAATGATCCATCATGATTATGAATAATGTTAAATGATCCATGAATGGATGACAAAGTGTCATTGAACTAAACTTTCCTTCAAAATAATCAAACAAAAGTTAAATGACAAAGATTAACAAAATTTGAAAAAAAATTAGAAGAACATTTTTTACCTACAACATATAGATACAAACTATATTTCAAAACTAGATATAAAGTATATTATAAGTTACAATTAAATGTCAATGTTACAGTAAGATAAATGCACATGGAAAATATTGGATTTGCACAAACTTGTTACATGTAGCTCCATCTTTCTCTTCATTAGACTTGGCCTTAGTTATGTTGTCTTTCCTGAAGAGGCCAAAGACATAGGACATACCCATTGCAACCTCAACACATTGATAATTACATCTAAAAGGAGATATTATTCTACTTAATTACTACATTGATGGCTTTTTTACACTTCACATATTAAAAACTAATAAAATTTGAAAATTAAAAAATTGCAATAATAAAGAGAATTGTGAATAAACTTTTATTTATTCTCCAAAGTCTTTGAAGTTGTACCTATATTTGTTGTGTTAAAAAAAGTTTGTTTTATCAACTTAGAGATTAGAGATCAAGAAAAGTAAGTGTAACTTCACCTCCATGTAAATTTAACAATGCCTTTGCACCGGCTATTCTTATCAGGGTGCAGTTGAACAGTTTCCAAATGAGATGTTTTTTCTATCAAGAATTATTAACCAAACCTTTTGCATGGGCTCGCTGTGCATTCGTATGGTTCAGAGAAGCTTATTTGTCCTATAGTTTAGTGGCTTTATCTCTCTTTGGTTTTATTGCTTGTTGTTTCGTTTGGTTCAACAATACAGCTTATCCCAGTGAATTTTATGGGCCCACCGGCCCAGAAGCTTCTCAAGCTCAAGCATTTACTTTTCTAGTTAGAGACCAATGTCTTGGAGCTAGTGTGGGGTCTGCCCAAGGACCTACTGGGTTAGGTAAATACCTTATGCGTTCTCCGACTGGAGAAATTATATTNTCCCTGGTTGGAACCCCTAAGAGGCCCTAATGGTTTGGACCTGAGCAAGTTGAGAAAAGACATACAGCCTTGGCAGTGATTAAAAAACTAAATATTATATATAAAAAGAAAGCGATATATTACAATGTTAAAATTATTTCATATCCCACATTGTGCAAGTATTCTTTCATGTCGGATATTTTTTGTTTTTTTTTAAATATTCAGTCACCAAATTACTGTTATTTCTATTTGAGAGACCCCCATGAGATATAGCTTTGCTCTCTTTCAAACTCAAATACTTTTTCAAAAAAATCCAGTATCCATCTCATCCTGTGTTAGCAAATGAGTGAATTATCTCAATCTTTGCTTGTCGAGTATTTGGGTGGTTAAACGACGTTACTCTTAACATTTTATATTAATTATATTTTAGGTTTAAAAATTAATTAGGCTGAAAGGCGTACACCTATTGACAATGGGCACATTTAATAGATTTTTAGTTCTTAATACGTTTTTTATGGACAAGATTAAATATGCCTAGAATATTCTTAGTCGTCACAATAAATGAATGGCTATGAGTTCATCCATTTATATGTTTACTTTTTTACATTTACCTAATAGTATTTAAAAATCACTGTGTTCACTAACTTATTGCCACGTCTACCTAATTAAAAAATATTAAAATATTCGCACAAATATTAAGACGTTTAATATTTCTGCTAACTAACGTTTGGTGACCGTGTTTTTGTGCTGACATCACCAACAGTCACGGTCGCCAGTGGTTTCGGCGTTGCATTTTTAACAGCCGTAAACGCCTTTCGACGTTCACCAGCCGCGACTTAGCAGCTGTGCTAAGATTTTAGCGGCTCCTTTCTGTCTCTCTCGAACGCGTTTTGACTGCAGTTGGTTTCCGAGTAGACACGCATTCCTCTAAGAGAATAGATATGACATTTTAAGAATCATATGCTCTGGCAATCATAATGATATGACATTTTAAGAATCACAAGAAGACTCCACGTGACAACACGATGATATTTCTTTTCCTTCGTAAGACTATATTTCACAATCGTCATATTTCTTTTTTCTAGTTAGGACCACCAACCGTCACTCACATTTCTTTTTTCTTTGATGAAGTTGTACAAAATAATTGCCGCGCCAAAGTTTTTTTAAGAAATTCTGCGAATTCATCGCATTTTCTGATAGTGGAAGACCACCGACTTTCTTGTGGACGAACACCACGATATTTCACAATCTTGATATTTATTTTCTAGCGGGCGACCATGACATTTCTTTTTTTCCTTCATTTCATGATTTTCCTTTTCACATTACATGTCATGATTTCTTCACATGGAGAATTGCTATACACCTGTCACCGCATTTTCTATTGGTGGAAGACTACCGACTTTAATAGTGGAAGATAATTGACAGCAAAAACTTTTGAAGAAATTCTCCACACTTTCTATCGTTTCATGTCATGATTTCTTCACGTGAAGAATCGCTATTTGCTGTCAATGATTTCTTCGTTTTTGCTGTCAATTAATTACATTTTAAGTTTAAAAATTAATTTTATATTAGACGGCATTACTCTTAACCTTTTATATTAATTACATGTATAACATATAATCGAACATTAGTATTCATATTGTTATTCCAACAAGTTTTATTGCTGTAATCATGGATTTGTCTCCATGAGTTTAGATTGTTCACATTGTTTTTCTCTGTGCACTTTCTCTTTCAATTTCCTCATTGTATTGTCAGATTATTCACATTGTTTTTCTTTGTACATTTTTTTTTCAATTTCCTCATTGTATTGTCAATTTATGTCAACAATGTTTAAAGATTTCACCAGTGGTGATTCTACTCTGTTAAAAAGTAAAAAGATGTATGTTTCTCAATTATAAAGTAACCAATAATAGATAACATTAACCAGTAACAATAAAATCTATGTTTTTCCGTTATAAATCAAAAGAGTAATAAACAATAATAAGAAATAAGTTTTAAATGAAAATAAATAATAAGAAATATGCTTTGAATTATAATATTTTTTTATAATAATAAGAAATATGTTTTCAATGAAAAGAAATAATAAGAAATGTGATTTGAATTATAATATTTTTTGATATTTTGAAATCTGAGTACTTTCTTAATTCTAATAAAAAGAAATTATATATTTACTAAAACTGTATGGTGATGATTTTGAATAAAATTGAAAACAAAACAATAAAATATTTTTAATACTAAATAATGAAAAAAAAAATATTTTTCAGAAAAATAAGTTAAATGTTAAAGATTTAACTAACAAAATTCATTGAAAACTAATAAAACTATTTATTATAATATAATAATGTTGATCAAATGAGTAATAAACTCATGACTTTACAAATTTAGTCTTTCAGAGAAAGTGAGTAATGCCAATTACCTCTAATTCCTGCCAGAACAGAATTAAGCAAGAAGATAGAAGAGTACACCAAAATTCCATTACCATAATGTAATTCAGAATC
>JASDQU010102051.1:3707-15330 GCA_032191745.1 Picea mariana
TGTAAATGTTGTCTATATATTATTTTGATTTCATTTTGTGAATATGTACTAATGTTAAATTTGTGGATACTCGCATTGTGTGAGCATCATTTTTGTAGGTGCTGGATTCTCGTATGATTTCCGCCTCGTTCGAGTTGATCAACCACACGTCCCCAGGTGGAGCCAGATGTTGACCACTGGTTTAGCACAGAGGTCAACTCATTCCTTGAAGATTATCTATGTCGAAGACAGCAGAGTTCTACTGGGTGTTTTTAAACACTAGCACTTAAATTTCTGTAAACGGGATCTCCGCACCCATGCGAGGGTTAATAATGTAATAATGTCTGCATGGATCATAGTTAGGTCAGGTACCTTGGATGTTGACATCAAGGGAGTTCCTTTCATCGAGGGTTTTTTAATCTCAGGGGGGTTAATGTGGCCTAACTAGTCAGGTTAATTTCCCGGAGTTTTTCCCTCCCAGGCTCCTCCAAAGTGGTGGAAGGCGCTCTGGTGATCACGTACAAGGAGTAAGCCTAGACGGAAGAAGTTCCTGTCAAGGTGATAGTGTGGGCAGGAGCTTAGACATTGTGTCTCCGAGGGCACACTAAGTGAGCAGGACTTAGCTCACGTTTGCAAGTGTGCATAAGGGCGACAACACTTCCCACAAGTTGTCTATACTTGGTCGCATCCTCAAATTCATTCCCTTCCTTTGATGTGAGATTCAAATTCTGTTCCATTGGAGTAGAAACAAGATTGCATTCAACCATGCCAAACTTGTTCAAAAGTTCTCCAATGTACTTCTTCTGGGAGATGAATATGTACTTTGGATTCTGTATCACTTCAATGCCCAAATAGTAGTGAAGATGTCCCAAATCTATTATCTTGAAGCATTTCTTCAACTTTTTCTTTATGGATGCAATGCAGTTCTCATTGTTCCCTGTTATGAATTGAACATTTACATATACTACAAGATATACAATTGTTTTTCCAACTTTCTTGACAAACAAAGTGGCATCGTCAAGATTGAAATGCTTGAAATTCAATTTCAGAAGATGCTCAATTAACTTTTCATACCATGCTCGTGGTGCTTGTTTCAAGCCATACAAGGATTTAATGAGCTTGCATACCTTATGTTCTTGTCCCTTCACAACAAAGCCTTCTGGTTGAGACATGAACACATTCTCCTTCAAGTCTCCATTCAAGAAAACAATCTTCACATCCATTTGATGAATTTTCCATCCATTTTGTGTTGCCATGGAAAATAGAGTATGGATGGCAGCTCATTTCACTGTGGGTGCAAAGGTATCTTCATAATCAACGCCTTTTTTCTGTGCAAATCATTTTGCCATGGGTCTTGATTTATGCTTGTCAAGTGAGCTATTTGATCTGTACTTGTTCTTGAATACCCACTTGTAGCCAATTGGTTTGGTTCCATATGGAGGGTCCACCAACTTCCATGTCCCATTCTTGATGAGAGCATCATATTCCTTCTGCATGGATTCTTTCGATTCATCATGAGAAGTGGATTATTTAAAATAAGTCGGTTCATGGTTAGTAGATAAATTCAACTCACAATCATATGAAACATCCATATCTTCTACATCACCTAAATTTGAATCATCTACGTTACTTGCATCTAGTTTTTAGGACAATCTGGTTCCTATCTTTCTGATCTCATCAGGATGAACACTTTTAAGTGTTTTTGTGAACCATTTTGGTGGACCTTTTTGAGATGGTCATGGTTGTTCGACTTATTGAGATGGTGATGAGTTATCATCAAGCCTCAGCTTTTCAATCTTCTTGATCACATCATCCAACTGAACTTCAGGTTCTAATGAAGTGGCAGGAACTTCTTCATGTGAGGGAGATGGTGCTACACAAGGAGATTCCAAAGATTGACCCAAGATAGGGATCCCCCCTTCAAGATGTGGAATCTCATCATGAAATTTTGGATATGTCTTTACATGAGTGAATATGTCCAGATGTTCAAGCTACCTCTCAATGGTTTCTTCTTTCTTGGTGTGTTCAAGAAATATCACATCTATGGAAAGGATGAATTTCTTGTTTGTCTCATCATAAAGACGATACCACTTGTTGGTATTTGAGTACCCCAAGAAGATTCACTTTCGACTCATCGCATCAAGATTGCTTCTTTGCTCCTTAGGAATCAAGGCATAGCAAGTGGAACCAAAGACCCTAAGATGTCTCACCAAATGAATGTGGCCATACCACATTTCATATGGAGTCTTGTGTTTTATAGCATGAGATGGACACTTGTTTTTGACATAAACTGCACACGGAATTGCATCATCCCAAAACATCAATTTAACATTCTTGAAAAACATCATGGATCGAACCATATTTAGGAGTGTCTTGTTCATTCGTTCAACTACACCGTTTTGTTGAGGATTTTATGGAACTGTTGTTTGGTGTTTGATCCCATGTTGGCGAAGGTAACTTTAAAATTCATTAGATGTATATTCTCTTCCATTATCAGTTCGAAGAGAGCCAATAAGAGACCAAGCTTCATTTTGAATCCATATATGAAAAATTTTAAATGTTTCAAAAGCTTGTAACTTATCTTTCAGCAAATACACCCAACACATCCTAGTGTAATCATCAATAAAGGACATTATATATTTATTTCCATTTGCAGAAGGAATAGGCATAGGGCCACATAAATCAGAATGAATCAATTCAAGTCTTCTACATGCTCTAGAGGTAGAATCATGGAAAGGTTGTTTGCTATCCTTTCCAAGAATACAAGCATCACATTGTTTTAGTTTTCTAGGAATGGTAGGCAGACCAGAAATACCATTCTTTCTCATCAAATGAAGACTTTCATAATTGATATGACCAAATCTAGCATGCCAGAAAAGACTAGATGACATTATACTTTCACCACGATCAGAGAGGTATGCAACATTGTGTGTATGGGAAGATTTCCCATTCAGCTTCAACAATGTTTCATCTTCCATTCAGGTCATAACAAGCATGTTATCATAATCTTTCCGCACTTCAACTTTGCCACCGATCATGTGAACAAAGTGGCCTTATTGTCTAATGAGCACAAGGGACAACATGCTTCTTTTCAACTCAAGAAGATAGAATACATTGTGCAGAAAAAAATCCGGGAGTCCAGACAACTTAAGCCTAATGGTGTCTATTCCTGACGGTTTGAGGCTAGACTTGTCTACAAAATACACTATTCCATTTACATTTTCATTGAATTCTTCAAAATTGTCTTTTTCGAAATGTCATATGAGAGGTTGTGCCCATGTCAAGAAGCCATGTATCTTTCCAAGGACCATATGCAGTGTTAAATAAATCTTCTATTATTTCTATATTGCAGTGAGAAACAATGTAATGTGCAGATTCAGGTGGATTACCTTTTGTTGGTTATGTGGGTTTACCTTTGTCTTCTTTCTTATTTTGTTTGTCTTCAACAATGTAATGGGCAGATTCAGGTGGATTACCTTTTGTTGGTTATGTGGGTTTACCTTTGTCTTCTTTCTTATTATGTCTGTCTTTTATGATCTTGTCCCATGGTACTCTGCATTCTTCTGCTTTATGTGACATGTTCTTTTTGCACAGAGTATAATGGAGATTGGATCTAACACTTTGGTTGTGTTTACCCCCCCTTCATCTAAAACTCTTTCTTCCACGTACACGTCCTCTTTTGTAGCTTTCTCTTATGGGATAATAAGGTGGTTTACTCTTCTTTGTCTGAGCAAGGTAAACAATTTCACCAGTTGAAGGAACTGGCTTCTTTCCAAATGCTTTCTCACGATCTGCAACTTTCTTTACCAGTTTTTGAAATGTCATGGATTTCATCTAATTACTTGCTTGTAGTGATTCAAGGTAGTGAGAATATGTAGGGTAGAGGGCATTAATGAAGGTCGTGAGAGGGAGATCAATCTTTGCTCCGGTGGCTTCGATGTCATGCATTATGGCTGTGATTTCTGAGGCTAGAGCCATAGGGTCATCATTCTTCAACTCTAGGTCGAAGAGCTTAAACATTAGTTGTATGATTTCAAGCTCAGAATGTGTGTCATATAACTCATTCAATATGTTTTAGGTGCCATGGGAATCACTAATGGAATCAATATGACGACTCACCTCTTCACTTGTTGTCACGGAAATTACACCATATGCCTTCTGGTCTTTGTCTTCCCATATTTCACGTTATTTATCTATGGTCGGTATGATTGGTTTTCTACAAGGTCTGCTACTCTTTGTATTTAATACTAAGACTTCTTCTTCTTCTGATTATGCATCTTCTTCAGTGGTTTTGCTACTCTAAGGGACTTCTTTTGCTTCACAAATCCCTTTCCATAGATGTTGAAGATCAATATGCCCTTGATCTTCCTATACCATTCTCTGTAGTTCTCCTTGCCAGTCAAAACCACGCCGATAATGGAGATGAGGGAATGCATTGTCTTCTATAGTCTTCACACACATTACAAAATAAAATATAATGAAGCTGCTTCAAATAAAAAAGATGGACGCTAAAAATTGATGGACTCTATCACAAAAATTTATGGACTATGTTATCGATCTTGCTCATGTTTTGAAAGGTTATGAACAATGTAACATCCTAGGAGAGTACAAGATTCCAGTAGGCATGAGAGACAATGTTGGTTCACCCTTCTTTACTCAGACAATAGGTGGATCGCTCCCACAAGAAACTAGAATTAGATGAAGCGAAAAGTAAATCTCCCCTCATTCCTTCTTCAGTTTGAACTTTCAACAATTCAATCAAAGTGATTTCAAAGTTGATTATGCATTGCATCGGTGATTTAAATATCCTCAACTTGATAATGTACTTGGTGGTTTGCTTCATTTTCAATCGTGAGAAGGGTGAGGTCTCGAATCGTCGTATAAGCAAAACATTGTGGAGAAACAAACCCGTCGTATCTCAGAAGAAATTGACCTGTCATATAAGAAAATACTGTGGAGAAACAAACTTGTACGAGAATAATGAAAGAAGTTTGAGCCAAGCTGGTGTGTGAGCGATTTTAGGGTTAGGGTTAGTATAGTTTAGGGTTAAATTGATGAGTCGACCGATAAATGAGAAAGTTAGGGTTAAGAGATGACACCAGTGCGAGGTCGTGAGGTTTTCCAAGAGTGGAGAGAGGTTGCATGATAATTTGGTGAAGAGTTCCAAGCATCAAAGACCATGATGCATTGGCACCAGTGTTTGAGTGTATGCAACCCACCAAAGGCCGATGGATTTTCCAGGGAATAAACGCATGGATAATCGGTCAAAGGATATGGCAGGTCAACCAGAGAATCAGATGGCAAAGGAAGATAATAAATCAGGGTGCAGAAGGCAGAGAGATAGGCAGGCTATTAGAGGCGGAGTAGAATGTCATGGAATCTACTCATGGAGTTGGGCCAGGATTTGATACCACTGTCAGGAAAAGCATTGGGTAGAAAAGATAACTCCACATTGATGATTTACATTAGCTAGGTAGGTGCATATATACATAATTGAATGACTCTTGGTCTTCCCAAATAGGTGATCGTTCCTATCACCTACAGCTCTTCATATTTACATTATAATTACAAGTAACACAACCCAAAAGGATTACGTTTCCAACACCTCGAATAAAGGTGCATAGAGGTCCTAACAGTTGGTTATAGTGGTTTAACTACCGAAATTATAACCTCAACATTTTTTTTGGTAATTTACCTACTCATCTATTCATATTCACAGAGAAAATACAAGTTGAATGAGTGCAAGATTGTCCAGAGAAAATCCTGCCACCTAGTATGCAAAAAATATTTACATGTCTTGAGTTACCCAGTGTTTAAGAAGATTTGTTGCTTCAACTAAGAGTCTAAGGTATTGCATTAACTGAAGTCTAAGTTCGTTAAACATTAACATAAACAGAGACCCATAAAGGCCCCAATTAAAATAGCTATAAAACCAAAAGATAACAAGTGCATCAAAATAGAGTATGTTTGAGGACCCATGCTCGGGTTCTACACCCACATCAATTGGGATTGTTGGAGTGCTTGTCACCTCCTTGGCCCTCGCATCTTCATATGTTTCTGCAGTTTAAACTTCCTTTTCTTTTGCATCATACTTACTATCTAGTTCATCCAGCTTTTGTAGAACAACATAATCCCGAGTTTCTCTACTTTCAATTCTGTATGCAATGAGTACCTTAATGTGCCAACATAGATACATTTTTTGGTATATTTTGATTCTTTATTTTTGGAATAGGTAGTGTCAGGGATTAGTTACCATGGTGTTTATCGCATTTCTTTCTTTTTAGCCTTACCCTGTTCTCCATGGCATTCACTTATCTTCTCACGACCTCTGAATAATTGTTCTAGTAGGAGGTAGTTGGCCTTTGTTGTAGTTACCTTATCTTGTCGATATGAGGACCCTTCTTCCTCTTGCCTTCTACCCTGACCCTATTATGGTCTACCTTTCCACTTGACATCAACCGCTCCACTTTTCCTCATATTGGGCGCTTCATATGCTAGATTAGATTTACTATATTTCATTGTTCTGACCAGAGCTCTTGCTACTTCAGTTTTAGACCACTAGCACCCCCGATGATCTAGTATAATGTGAACCCCCAACACCTCCAATCTGACATTCATTCTCCACAGACTCATTACATTGAACTAGTTCTCATAGTCTCTTCCACACAACATTGAGGTGAGTGATGGTGTACGTGGGAGGTATCTCTCCATGGTATTTAGTGATTGTAGGAGTACCTTCTAGTGGAACAAATTGTAGAGGATGTAGACGACCATGAAAGTTGAAGCATCCAAAACCGTCCAATGTCTCCTTATTATGATGCCTCCTTATTATGAGGCTTCCCTAACAACCCATTCATGGGACCTCCTAACCTAAACATTACATTGGTCACATGTCACTAATAAAGTGACCATATTACACTTGCACATATTTTCATGTCATAATCTAGCTCTAATTTTTTAACGGCTCATATCTATCTAGAATGGCATGTATCATTTATCTTCTAAGACATAAATGGTTAATAACATTGCAATTTAGTCCCTTGTGTGATTGGATGTATATTTTGGAGATATGTTGTTTATGAGCAATTGATTTTGGTGCCCTTTTCCCTTTGAATGTGTTTTGTATGATTTATCCATTCAACACACATGCATAGAGGGAGACATCTTGTCTTTGCATAATATAAAATCTGAAGGGGATTTGGATTCAAATAAAGTATTTGAGAAGTGTATGTGCGTGTGGTGGGGAGGGGGGGGGGGATTTTAAGGAACCATGTTTTTCTTGTAATTGTAGAAAGCTCAACAAAGCTTTATAATCCTCAAAGATTTAACCCCTGTTGTTAGTGTGTTGTAATTCTCTATGTTCCATGATCTATTTATTTGTTCCAGGAAGTAATATATGCACCACACACACACATGTGGTGGTGGGCCTCTACATTGTAGATCATAAGGCCGATCTTTGATACATTTTGACGTTATTGTGTGCCTAATGAAGCCTCTTTTTTACCAAGATTAATAAAGAATATGATTTTGTGTAATTAAGTGATGAATGGAATGTGTTGATTTATAAAGTGTGTTGTATCTAATTTTAGCTCTTGAATTTATGATGCTATGGATATTTGCATGCCTACTAGCCCATGCTCCAAGTAGGTTGAATATCCAAAGGAATCCTACTCCAACATGGCATGAGGGAAAAGGGTGTTTGTGTCCCCTTATCCTCTTTCATATGTTGAAATTACTAAGACAACTGAGAGGAGGGGGGGGTGAATCATCTGTAATTAAGCTTAAACAATTTTAAGTCTATTAAAACATTATTAATATACAGCATATGGACAGTAAAAGTAAAGAGCATCAATCACACATAAGTTATACACAGAGACAGATTTTCACGAGGAAACCCATAAAGGGAGAAAACCTCTTCTTCTTCGAAATGATAGGCAGACTTTTAAGTTATGTACATAATCTACAATTGAGAACAAACTCAATGTGAGGCTGCTACCTCTGTTTTACAAGCTGCAACTTGTTTGAGAGCACCAACTCTCTGATTTCTCTAGCACTCACTAGAAGGAAGCACCAACTCCCTAGTTTCTCTAGCACCCACTAGAAGGAAGCACCAACTCCCTATATGTTCCAGCACCAACTGGATGGAAGCACCAACTTCCAGTTACACAGGCTCCAACCTGTATAACAAAGAACACTTGTTCTCCCTTGCACCACCCTGCCACCCTGGTTTCTCTGGCTGCAACCAGATGGAAGCTACAACTTCCTGTGTTCAAGCTCCCACTTGAACCTCTGAGGAAAACAGTCCTCCCGAGCACCTCCCAACCTCCCTAATGTATTAAGGAATAAATACACAGACAACTACACAGATAAATCAATTCTTACCAATCTTTCTTTGTTCTGTAAATCTGGTCTTCTACTCACTGTTCTGCAATTCTTCTCTTCCTCTGTTTGTTCAGCAGGTATGCTCTGCATCAACTCGTTCTCTCATTTTGCTCTTCTTCAACTTGTTCTGTTATTCTACTTTGCGCTTCATCTCACATTGCACATATGCTCAATCTCCTCATGTGCATCCTCTCATTTTTTCTTACAATTTCATTCTTTTCTCATACAGAACCACCCACATTTCACATTCTGTCTCATTTTCTTTTATACACACCTCCCCGATGGTTCCACTTCGCATTTCCTTAGGCAAAACAAGGACAACTGTCCTAGCAACTGAAACGCTAACTGATTCTCAATCATGAGTCTGTTTCTTTTAACAGATTCGTAAATGAGGAGTTAACTGTGAGAGAGAACAGTAACCCTCCGATCACATTCAAGTTTATCTGTATCGTTGGATGAACTTTATTAATATTGCCTTTAAATCAGGTTTCGGCATTTCGGCATTCCTTATGTTCAATGTTCTTGTCACTTACAAATCCCGATCCACAAAATTCCGTAAAGCAGTCGAAGCAACGATCCAGATCATATCTAGATTTGACGGTTCAGATTAAGTTGGGATTTCACTCATCGCGATTTCGACACTCTGGATGTTCAGTGTTTTTGTCACTTCAAATTCTTGATCCTCGACACTCCATAAAGAAGTCGGATCAACGGTCCAGATCACATCTCTATTCAACGACTGTGATTAAATCGTGATTTCACATATCGCGAAATCGGGATTCCTGATGTTAAAAAACTTTGACATCTCCAACTCTCGATCCCCGAAACTCCGACATGGAGTTAGATCAACGGTCCAGATCTGAGCTTGATTCAACGGCTGCGATTGAATCGCAATTTCGCATATCGTGAAATCGACATTCTTGTTGCATTGTTTCTTTGACATCTCCAGCACGCGATCCTCGAAACCCCGACATGGACTGGAATCAACGGTCCAGATTCAACCTTAATCTGAAGGCTCAGATTACATCGTGATTTCACATATCGCGATATCGAGATTCCCGATGTCAATAATCTTTGACATGTCCAACTCTCGATCCCCGAAACTCCGACAAGGACTGGAATCAACGATCTAGATTCAACCTTAATCCGACGGCTTAGATTACATCAAGATTTCGCATATCACGATATCGGGATTCCTGATGTCAATAATCTTTGACATGTCCAACTCTCGATCCCCGAAACTTTGACATGAACTGGGATCAACGGTCCAGAATCAATCTTGATCTGACGGCTCAGATGAAGTCGCGATTTTGCCTATTGCGATTATGCCCACTTCTCCTTGCACTTTAAAGAACGTGCAGGTTCTTCTTGATCCAATGATGGTCGGGTCCTGCACTTGGATATAATGTCTGATATCTGTCCTCCTTTTCAGTGCGCTCTTCTTGTCTTCATTCAGATCTGACGACCATCGGGAATTCAGAAAGAGATCCAACGAACACAGTTGATGCTCTTCCTCGATTATCACTGCTCCACTGATCATCGCTGCTGTACTCAAGCCATCACCACTACTGTACTTGCCATCAATGACAAGTATACGCTGCCTGTAAATATGCTAACAATCCTCTGTACATTCTTCCTGTACTCATGACATTCGTTGTCTGTTACATATTTGCCAACAATCTCCCCCTTTGGCATTGATGGCAATACAGGCACCCGCATGCATTCAGACTCGACTTCGGACTCGACTCTCCTCCCGGACTCTTTTCTCCCCCTTTGACATCAATGTCAAAGAAGAGACATTTTTCCTCTGATATGTTGCAAAACATACTCCCCCTGTCTACTATAAGCATCTTGGAAATACACTAGATATTCAATAAGTACTCCCCCTGACCAGGTGAACAGATTAGACACAAGAGATTATAACCCCCAACTTTTGACGAAGATATCCATAAGGGGTCGCTGCTAATGGTTTAGTAAAGATATCAGCAATCTGTTATGTAGAAGGTATATGATTCAGTTGAACAATTTTGTTTGTAACTTGTTCTCTGAGAAAATGATACTTGATTGGAATATGCTTAGTCTTGGAATGAAGAACATGATTCTTGGAGACACTAATGGCACTGGTGTCATCACAATGAATTGGAATGGGATCAGTGTAAGTTACCTTCAGATCTGCAAGAGTTTGTATCATCCATAAGATTTGTGTGCAGTAGGTAGCAGCAGCAATGTATTCTGCCTCTATAGTGGATGATGAAATGTATCCTTGCTTTTTACTCAGCCATGCAACTAATGAGTCACCTAGAAAAAATGCTCCTCCACTGGTGTTTTTTCTCTCATCAACACAGTTTGCCCAGTCTGCATCTGAATAAGCAGTTAACTGGAAATTCTGATTTCTAGGATACCACAGACCATAAGTCATTGTTCCCTTCAAATATTTAAATATCCTTTTGACGGCTACCAAATGACTTTGTTTAGGAGCGAACTGAAAACGACCTACCATTCCAACAGCTTGCATTATATCAGGACGGGATGTTGTGATGTACAGAAGACTGCCTATCATAGAGCGATATGTTCTTTGATCAACATCAGGTGAGATATCATCTTTACTTAGCTTGCAACCAACCACCATAGGTGTGCTAACTGTTGAGGAATCTTCCATCTGAAATTTCTTCAACATCTCTTTCAAATATTTTTCTTGAGAAATAAAAATTCCTTCAGAGCTTTGTATTACTTGTAGGCCAAGAAAGTATGACAGTTCTCCTATCATGGACATTCCAAATTCTGTTTGCATAGAATTAGCAAACCACTGGACAGATGATTCATTAGTACAGCCAAAAATAATATCATCTACATAAACCAAAACAGCTAGTAAATTATCACCTTCAGACTTAATGTAAAGGTTACTGTCAACAATACCTTTCTTGAACCCTTTTTTCTTGTAGAAATTTGTCCAGTCTATAATACCAAGCTCGTGGTGCTTGTTTCAGTCCATATAAGGCCTTCTTCAACTTACAAACATAATTAGGATTATCTGTCAATGAGAATCCTTCAGGTTGCTCCATATATACTTCTTCCTCTAGATTCCATTAAGAAATGCTGACTTAACATCCATCTGATAAACTTTGGAGTTCTTATGACATGAATAAGCAAGAAATATTCTAATAGCTTCCAATCTTGCCACTGGTGCAAAAGTTTCATCAAAGTCCTGACCTTCAACTTGTGCATATCCCTTACAGACCAATCTAGCTTTATTTCTAACTTG
>JASDQU010102051.1:61686-81722 GCA_032191745.1 Picea mariana
AGAAAGTATTGCTTTAACTCAGAAATCCGGACTAGGCAGTGCATGAGCAAGTGAGGTCTTGATTTAACTTCAGTCAATAAGTTGTAGTAAAGGGTGAGTACGGGGGAGAACTGGTGAGGAAAGTGTAGAGGTCTGCTATGGACATCGAGTCTTCCAGCAGCCTAAGGAGGAAAAGCTTCGAATACAAGATCCTCTTGAACCCAAAACTTCAGGAAACTGAAAACGTCATAACAATATTGCAATCAAACATACATTACAACACAATCACAACAACTCAACTGGATCGCCCATGCCCAAGTCTTCAATATCAGAAGCAAAAGAGATGATAGTAAATTTGACTTTCATTAAATAAGAAGTCTCAAATGGCAACACATAACCAGAGAACCAGAGGTTTCATTAAAATTTTACAATACGAGAGATTTGCTCTACCATCAACCCTAACAAAATATCAAAACTGAGTATTTATACTCAGAACAGTTGTCGCCACTAAGAATGTGACCTGGCCACTGCAATCAAAGCTTTGCATCTGCATCTTCTTCTGTCAGTTTGCACTTACATTCTTCTGTCAGACGCAATCTCAGATTAGTATGGGCTTTGCAGGAGAATCTGGTGATAGAGGCACTTTCGGCTGACAGTCTATCTCCATGACCATCTCTTCCATGCTTTCCATTTATGGGGTGAAACAAGGTTTCAACAACCTCCCCCATTTCCATTAACTACTTTCATTGGGATCGGGATGGAGCCTAACACCCATGAATGCTCTAGGAGAAGCTTACGATTCGTCTGAGTCAAGCCCAGCGCCTCGAAACCATGCAGATCTTTTGATGAGACCAAGAAGAGCGCTTTTGGCCCTTGGCACAGCTACTATCCATTGCTCCACATGACCTCGTGCCATGACCCTATGCATATCCCACATGAAATTTCGGGATCTCGCATTTCGGGAGTGTTCACTCCCCTTGATTTCAAATATTCTGATGCTCGATCCTATGAAATGACCCGTCTAGATCGACAGTCGGATTTTCTTTGATCTTGACGGTTAGGATCATTTCCTTGAACAATCTCAGCCGCCCGTTGCTCAGTAGGCGCTTTCCCCTTCTTTATGGCCTTGCTTCCATATGACCGCGGGTTGTGATCGTGGACCCAACTCTCAGGTGCGTCGTGATTTCACGAACTCACGTTGTGCTCCATGCTCAAACCCTCGATTCACGAAATCGTGATCTCTTGGATCAGGCGCCACGCGTCCCCTTTGATCGGATGGCCCAGATGAATATCGACATTTCGGGATCTCAGACTATCGACATTTCTCACTTGAGATTTTCCGAAATGACTTTCTCCATGATTCGATCTTGCGCCACGTGTCATTCTGAAATAGACGGCCCAGATCATTTCCCGACTTCACGTTTCATGAGTCCTCATGACTCTGCCCTTTGACTGCTCCATCCTGCAAGTCAGCGAAATGTTAATATGTTACCACCTGTCCTCCCTAGGATCTACGGCTTAGGACGGGCCTCGCGATTTCAAAACTATGTCTGACGCTATACTTCATCTAACTCTATGATCCCGATCACCCGATGGTCGTCGATCCGATCTGCCTGGTGTATCTCTGTTGTTGAAAGATGATCTTGCTCACTCGCTTGATTTGAGTCCATATCAGACCACTCTAAGTGTTGTGCTTGTGCTTATGGTTGCGGTTCCTATAAATGAATACTTGGATGACTGATTGAGGGCCTGCAACAGGGGGAGAGACAGGAAAAATTATAGACTCGGGCAAAAACCCCAAATTCACAAGACTCTGACAAGTTTATGTGATAACAAGTCCTTTCTAAAAAAACTCCTTATTTTTACAGGAATTTTTGCAAGATTTTGATCCCCAGGATGTGCCTACGAAGGTCGTTGTTAGTACCATTGTTATTGCTACACCGGCACAACGTCATATGAGTACACACCCCAGGTTTGATGTCGATGTCGGTACTATGCTAGACAATCAGACCGGTACACCCCCCAGGGTCGATGTCGGTACTACACTCGGCCCTGACTAGCACATGTCAAAATGTGAATGGGATGTTGTGGATGAAGAACATGGCATTGCACATTTTGAAGCATGCTTTCATGGATCTTCCCATGTCACTAGCACGAGAACACTACCAGTTACTTTTTTGGTAAACGATTAACTCATTCCTATGAAAATAGAAAAGCTTCCAGGTATTTAAGATGTGCTTTAATTATTATGTACAATCTAATTGAAATTTATGTATAATGTGCGATTATTTTAAACTAATGATAATATTGTTTTGCAGGAAACGATAGATTTTATAAATGCGTGAATGACCTGACCTTTGATATCTTCGGGCCTACCATATGCACAAGGTGGAATTCCCAAAGTTCCAAGTTAAAAGATGAACTCGTTAGCAAGTTGGTTGGCATGTTTGGTGAGGGTTCTTTCAGCAAATCTAGAGTCTCCTCAAAATAAGGTGCATATTTAAAATATATACGAGACCAATGTAGGGTTCATCTACAAAAGAACCCTAAGTATGAGTGTCTTCAAATGATTCTTGTGTTGGAATATTCACCAGTACTGAGAGGGGGGGGTGAATCAGTGTTGATCACTTTTTACTAATTTCAATCACAACATTAACTAATCAATGATTCCATTTACTTATGATTGCATTTAACATATCATAAACATATAACCATAAACAATGCATCACATCATAACCACATATACACATCACACCAATATTTTACGTGGAAACCCAAATGGGAGAAAACCATGGAATGCTTTCTTGTATATTTAAAGATTCATTCATAGGAAGCACTAACTTCCAAATTATCCAGCACCAACTAGAAGGAGACTCCAACCCCCTGTTTACAGGCTCCAACCTGAAGGAAGCTACAACTCCTTGAATTCTCCAACTCTAACTAGAAGGAGGCTCCAACCCCCTGATTTACAGGTTCCAACCTAAAGGAAGTTCCAACTCCCTATGTTCTCTTGATCCAACTGGAAAGATGCTACAACCCCCTGATTTACATGCTACAACCTAAAGGAAGCTCCAACTCTTTGTATCCTTCGGCTCTAATAGGAATGAGGCTATGACCCCTTGATTTACAGGCTTCAACATGAAGGAAGATCCAACTCCTCGTGTTCTCCGACTCCAACCGGAAGAAGGCTACAAACCCCTGACTTATAAGCTCCAACCTTAAGGAAGTTCCAACTCCATGTATTCTCCGGCTCCAACCCCCTTTCCTTGCCCCTTCCTTCCACCCTGAAATATAAATGTAGACTCAACCTATCACTGCTACTTTCATTGTCACTGTCACTGCCATTGTCACTATCAATGATATACAATCATAAACCATTCACTACCACTGATAATCACCATCAACGAGACTAGATCCACTCACATAGATCATGTGCCAAGATCACTAGGAGCATCTCTCACCATATACCAAAGTATGCCTCAAACATGTGACATAACATCATCAAGATATGTATCTCAAACATGTGCCAAAGATATATGCCAATATATTCAATATATGTACCAACAATATGCCTCAATTAATATGTCTCAAACCATGTACAAACATATACCATACATCCAAGATGTGTCTCAAAGGATATACCCAAATCTCCCAAACATGCCTGAAGCATGTATCATAACATCAAGACGTAACCTTCAAAATTCATATAAAAACATACCTTTGATTGTGTAATAGAAATGGTGCATCAAATCACAAACACTCATACCTTCTTCATCTTCAACAACAAGAGAATAAAATCTTCATCAAATTTTACCTCAGTCTCAGGAAACTAGTTTTTGGATTAGTCACAAACCCTAACTTTCAACAAGCATAACTCCGTACTTGTAATGAATAAAGCCCTGAAACTTGTACCCAATATCCTTCAATATCTTCTCTAAAATTCCTCTAAGTTTCACTCCTTAAATCATTCTTGAAAATGAGTTATAGCGAAAATGATAGACCTTGTTGAATTCTGGCCTATTCTAGAGAGAGAACTTGTAAAGCATGTCACGTGCTGAATATTTGATATCTAGTTCTGAAACTCGCACACAATGTACTATGGATTATACTATTTCCAATATAATTGGTATCATATGATTTGGATCCTATATGAAGAAGTTATGACTATTTTTGTCAGAACACTTGTTTGAGACTAGTTTCAGGAATAGTCAAAAACTCTATCTTCCATAGAGTGTATCTCCCAAAATACAACGACCCAGAAGCTGAAATTTTTACCACGGGTACCCTGATATGTCTTCTCAACATCCTACAAGTTTCTCTATCTAAACCATTCTAGAAAAAAAAATGATAGAGAAAATAGTAAGATGACCTTTAAATAACATACCTTAGATCACATCATCACAAGACTGCATCCTCCATTGGAATTTCGTTTTTCTTCACTTCATCTTTCCTCTAAAATTTGTTTTAGATCTTCTTGGTTACCTCAGTTAAAAATCACTTGAGTTGATGTTACAAATGAACTCCCAGGTGCCCTATTTATACTAGATTTGATGCCTTCTTTTTAGGGGCGACTTGACCCAAATAAAATTCAATTTAATTTGTAATGATTATTCGATTGAGGTTGAATTTACCAACAATATCCTTAATATTTATTTTAATATTCATTGCAATGGCGCCGACTTGTAACTTCTTGTTTGCAACAATTTTTCTTGTTTTAATTAATTTGGGGTCGACTTGTCACTTCTTGTTACCCCTGTTTAGGACTTTTTAACCATACTTCGGGGCTTCAACTTCAAGAGGGCATAACTTCTCAATCGTGAGGAACCATGTGGCGTACCACCTACCATTGGAAACGGCATGACGATAACTATCAATATATGGATGTGTTACAATCATTTGCAATGTTCTTCATGGCCTTCTTCAATCAACTCTAGGCTCCATGACCACACCGTCGGGGCTTCTTAACTACTTAACCACTTGACCATATTTCCAAGGCTTCTTGTAGACTTCTTCAAAGCATCTTCCTGTGAGAGCCATGCTTAGAGCTACGTCATAAGGGGGCCACTTTGGAAACTTCTTCAAATACACCCATTACTTGGATTTCTTCTAGAGTTAGCATCTAGGGTTGACATCAATGACAACTAACTTTCTAACATCCTGAGAGGTAGTGGAAGGCCCTACAGGAAGATGCAAAGGAGAAGATGCTCTGAAAAGAAGGAAAGACACCACCTGTATCAAGAAGGTATGTGTCACTTCTAATAATGTAATTATGATGTTTTATCGTCATTGCGACATCTAATTACGTATTTGAAAATTTTCAATACAGACTCCCAAACACATCCAAATCCACCAAGGCCAGAACAAAAATACATGGGCAACACAAACTTGGCCCAGGTGGTTACTCCAAACGGGTCGTACAAATTGTAAGTAAAAAAAATCAATTGCATCCAAATAATATATTGTTAACAATTTTAATCTAATTACACAGAAGAAGCAAAATTCATGTGCTTATGCAAAATTGCAGGGCTTGGAATTTAAACAAGCTCCAACAGAGGAAGACCTCAAACTTGCTTTCAAACATGGCTTTCAAGTCGTGGTTGAATGCAAAAAAAACTTGGGCAAAATACAAATTTTTGGCACTCAAACCAACACAGGTAAATAAAATCAACAAAGATTATTTATAATTTATTACTTGTACAATCTATTGATTATTATTTTCGGACATAAAGTAATGTGTTTGTTTGATTTAAGCAGTAAACCAACGAAGAAACAAATGTCCCCACTCGCGGAACACAACCTAGTGACGGTGGAGTGCCACCCAATGAAGGTGTGTGTATCTCGGTACTAGAGGTATTTCATGTGCTATAAAAAATGTAGTATGGATTACAATTAAAAATATTTAATTGCAAATGGTGTATTAATTATAACATTTCTTGTTTCAACTCCAGAGCATGTAAAGGATGAGGCTAGACAAGAAGAGGAACATATGGCCGCATTTGAAACTACTCCACTTGCCTTCACTACTCAAGCAGGTAAAGAACACTTGAATGTTCTTTTTATTAATGAAATACTTGTAATAATAATAACAAAAAATATCAATTTAACATTTTTTTTCTTATTGCATCTAATTATTTGTGCCTCTCATTGTCGCGGCCTTGACGTCATGAGTACAACGAGGTCATCAATAAGATATGCAGAGGCTAAAACAACTAAAGGGGAAAAAGGAACTCACGATGTCCTTTCTGAATTCATTTCAAAAATAAAGAAACTGAAAAAGAAATGATTGTACTAGTTATATTATTAGAAACAACATGTACCATATTGTAAAAATATAATTTTTGTGATAAAATTTATTGAGATGAAGTATTTTGTGTCTATAATTAATGAATGAATGAATGAACGTTATATGTTAATGAATGATTTCTCTATGTTTCTTTATGCACAAAACCACATATGTTTCTTTATGAATTTGTTGTTTTTCTATTGTCTATGCATGAATCTTAATGTGTTTCTTTCAACTATTTTCTAGTAGATAGATTGGGTACTAGGGAATTCAGAGTGATATGAGGGGTGGGGGGTGCGGAGTGGCCATAAGAGCTTCCACCTTCATGTGGTTGGCCATGTTCAGTAGAGAATAAATTAGGATTTGGATCGTCTTGGATCAAACCTCCCTCGATCCAACAGAGCAACAACAAAGTCAATGTTGACTTCGTTGCTACCCTGTTAAATCAAGGAAAGTTTGCTTCAAGATTAGACTACTCCAATAAATTATTCTTGGATGGAGAAATAAAGAAAATGATTACAAGGATAATGTAGTTTCATAAGCCAATGGCCAACCTACAAAACATTGAACATGACAAAAGATAGGAGATAAGAGTTGAGATACGTGATGCCATGGACCCTAGTCGATCCAGAAGGAGTCCTCATGAACGACGTGTCAATAGAGTGCTAGATCGATCTAAGTTTGGTGTTAACCAATTAAATGCGGAAGGGGAAGCAGCATCAACGGCTCCTGAGTTAGACGAACAGATATAGTTGGTAGAGGCCGTGAAAGGAAAATAAAACACGAGAGATAAAAATAATCAACCAAAACATAGCAACAACACAAAAGACATGCAATTTACCCTGGAAAACCCAAACCAGGAAAAACTTGTTGGATCATGTTGTCATTGATGCCAATGGTTTGATTGATTGATGTCAGGTGATTGATTGATGTCAAATGATTGATTGATTGATTGATGATTGATGTAATGTAATATGTATTGTCCTTGATGAGAATGCATAGATGAAGATGGATCAATGAGTTGTCATTGATACATGATGAAGATGGATTGATGTGGTTTCATTGGTATATGATGCATTGTTGGAAAAATGTATAGATGACTCATTATTGTCTTATCATGATTGATAAGGTGCACAAATGGATGAACTCCAAAGTGGTCCCCTTATGGTGAAAGCCCTCATGGGAAGACGGTTTGCAAATTGAGTTATCCTAGAAGAATGGTTGGAGGACCCATGCTCTCATTATTGTCTTATCATGATTGATAAGGTGCACAAATGGATGAACTCCAAAGTGGTCCCCTTATGGTGAAAGCCCTCACGGAAAGACGCTTTGCGGATTGAGTTATCCTAGAAGAATGGTTGGAGGACCCATGCTTGTATGTGGAATAATGAGATGAAGATCAAGGAAATTGTTGGTGAAACTATCCTAGATGGATAATGTTTGTCATGTCATTTACGGTGGTATGTGGAATGTCACATAACTCCTCATGGTTTGAGAGTTATGGCCTTACGAAGATGAAGGACCCCCACATGAAGGCTTGAAGCCCCCAAGGTCAAAGAAGTCAAAGTGACCTAAAAGAAGAAATCATTATTTAAATGATAAAGTAAAGTGACAAAGTCAAGGTGGAATATTTAAATAATAAAGAAAAGTGACGAAATCAAGAAATGATAAAGTAAGGCAACAAAATCAAGAAGGAATATTTAAATGATAAAGTATTGGAGAACTTTCTATTTATGGAAAGTGGTTAACCCTAAAATAAGGAAAATAGGTTAAGTGACCTAGAAATGGGTTAATATTATTTAAATGATAAAGTAAAGTGACAAAGTCAAGGTAGATTATTTAAATAATAAAGAGAAGTGGCAAAATCAAGAAATGATAAAGTAAGGTGACAAAATCAAGAAAGAATATTTAAATGATAAAGTATTGGAGAACTTTCTATTTATGGAAAGTCGTTAACCCTAAAATAAGAAAAATAGGTTAAGTGACCTAGATGATGAAAGTATAAATAATATAGCAATGGTCTCTTGTAGATCATCATTTTTGTGGATCAATGGAGAGCTTCTTGTGAGAATATCTTTTGGAGTATTGATGGAGAGCTTCTTGTGAGAGCTTCTTGAGCATTTTTGGTGTGGAACACTTGAGAATATTGAAGATCTATAGGTGACTGAGGTAACCAAAGGATATATAAGCCGAATTTCAGAGGGAAGGTGAAGAAAACAGGATCGGAATTCAAGGGAGGATAAATTATTTTCATGATGCTTTCTAAGGTATGTTATTTACAGGTCATCTCACCATTTTGACAATATTTTTTTTTCTATAATAATTCAGATCGTGAGATTGATATGAAATTGAGGAAACATACCCAAGTATCTGTGGTAAAAAATTCAGCTTGTGGGTCATTGTATTTTTGGAGATACACTCCGTGGAAAATAGTGTTTATGTCTAGTCCTGAAACTAGTTTAAAATAGGTGTTTCAGGTAAAAACATCATAACTTCTTCATGACAGATCCAAATTCAGTGAGACCAATTGTGTTGGTTAGATTACAGTCTGTAGTATGTTGTGTAACAGTTTCAGATTTATTCAACAAATATTTTTTTCGGGGCACACTCTACAAGGTCGCTCTCTAGAATAAGCCAGAATTCAGCAAGGCATGTCATTTGTGCTATAACTCCTTTTTTGAGAGGTTCCAAGTAGTGACACCTGGAGGAATTGCATAAAACACACTAAAGAACATTATGTATCAGTTTCAGATTTTTTTCATTCTAGGTACAAAGTTATGATTATTTCAAGTTAGGGTTGTTGACTAATCCAAAACTAGTCATGGTTGAGACAAGCAGTGGATGAGTTGGCACATACATGAGGTGTATAGTTGATGATGTTGGTACATATTGATGAGTCATTGTTGATGAGTATTGACACATGATTGGTATATACTTGGTACATGGTTGGATGCACTTGTTTATGGTACAGGTTGATTACAGGTTGTTTGGCACATGTTGGTGCATGGTTGATGCACTTGTTTATGGTACAGATTGATATATGTTGAGGATTGTTGTCTCATCTCAGTTGGTGTTGAAGGTGTAAGTTGAGTCTTGCATTATAGAGTTGGTGCTCTTGTAGAGGTGTACTCTATTCAGTTGTTGTTGAAAAACCCCAAGGATTGTAGTATGTAATAAAAAGAAAATTGTACATATATCTTGTGTTCTTTGTATTCCTTGTGGTGATGACTTCTTGATGATATATTTCTGATATATGTTGTTGATATGTGTTCACATCTAATTGGTTATAAATGACAGCAATGAGTAATGAGTAAAATGATGAATGCTAACTAATGAGTTTTGTGAAAGAGGGAAGTTTTGGGAAAAAGAGCCCCACACTCATTCACCCCCCCTCTAAGTGTGGTAGGTGTGTCCAACAAAACTAGCCAATATATATATTGGTCCCTTCACCAAACCTAACCAAGTGAGCCTTCACCACTCATGTCTTGGCACATTACAATGGGGTCTCATATCTTATTTAAAGGCTTCATTACTTGAAACACCATGGGTCACCAATACCATGTGCATGAAACAACTATTGTTGACCTAAAAAATTTGACTCTTTCATTGAATCAAGTTTAATCTAACATTCCCCCTTTAAACTTGACTTGGGATTTCCCATGACCAAATTTGGCCATACTGGTCAAGTGAGTTTTCACCGCTCATCTCGAGACCCTACACCCTTCAAAGTTTATAAATAGGGTATTTGGGAATCTTGCATGCTCCCCCCTATCACCCAAGTCTATGTCTAGACTTTACGAATAAGTTACCAGGGTTACGCATGCCTAACTAGGTCTTACAGTCGTATGTCCATTTACATTAAATTTTCAACTCCATTATAATAAAAAAAAATCATTGTTGTTATCCCGACACTTATGTCGCTATCCTCTCGCCACAGCTTGACCAAGCCTCACGACCTCCTTCTGAAACCCATTCTATGAATGGCATGATCATCTCATTAAGGAATTTTGTCAAACACTTTTCTTGCATTCTTCTCTTTTTTGGTCATGATTTGTTGTCTGCGGTCCACGATCATCTCATTGAGGCCAATCCATATCACTTCACGTGCATCCTCCACATGCTCATTAAGAAGGGTTTCATCCCAAACAAAACCATTGCACTTAAACCCAAAGTGACTCCACCATCACCATTTTTGCTATTGTCTCCTTTACACATCGAAGTCTTCTCTATTCAACACACATTACAAAACAACCTTGTGAAAATATCACTGCAACTAGCAACAACTTCTTGTGGATTATTCACTCATCCATTGATCATGTAATGCATAATTGCTACCCGCCACATCCTTCGTCAGTGATCAAAACTCAACAACCATCCAAGGATCACATGGCAACATAAACCCTTACAATGTTAATCTAGCATGAATTTGGCCCACAAAAGCATGATCTCCAAGCGCTCACAAAAGAGCACTTCTACAACACACAATAGTGTGTTCTAAGAGACCTCCACTCAACGTAAAATGTGTTGTATACACATTGCAAGGGTGTTAATGCACTAATGAGAGGTCATCTCTAACTCTGGCAAACCCAACACTCATTTCCACATTGTGTAACAAAAATAAGACATCCAAGTTTTATGCCTATCACCGTGACAAATAACCAACATCTTGGATTTTATTGATTTGATTTGAGGAAAAAAGCATGAGTGGGTCAACCATGCTTTCATATCTAAGTGCTCTCTCATGTCCTTTCTTTGTAAAGCAAGATACTTATCATGATCATTTATGTACAACTTACCACCAAGTTCCATGAAACCGCTCATTCCAATTGGTCGGGCTTTCTATCTCGAATCTCCCCACCCTTGATCTACTACCAAGGGCACACCACAATATTGAAAACTCGTAGATATTGATCTAGTGGCTCTGAAAGGCAAAGGAGCAGAGCCCCGACCCCACCACATCCACCATGCTCTTTGCTTCTACCTAGATCTTCAGGCGACAATTCTAGTGGCTACCAAGGACAATCATGTAGTTGGGTGCACTTTCCCTCCTGTAGTGGCGATTTTTGCTCCCTGCCTCCTCCTTCAACACCACGGTCATGTCTGTGTACACCTCGAAGGCTACACACTCGTGCTTTCCTTCCTTGAAACCTAGCCCTCAAAGCCCATGAGGATCCTCAAATCGACCAAATTCCAATTCTCTAGAAAACCACTTAGACCACAACTGCACTCCTGATAAGACGACCTACATGAAGGTGAGAGAAAAAACCATTACATTCCAATATCCCACTTGCTTATCCCATTTGATGAGCCCCACGAACTGGACCTTGCATGCACCTTCATCACTAATCCAAACCTATATATGTCTAGATCTCACCATCAGACCACACCCATTTGGAGAGTCCAAGTATGCCCAACTTTGATTCACCATCCACGAAATGCCTAGGGCACTCTCGCTAGAGAGTCCAAGCCTACTAGGCTCTGATACCATATGAAAGGAAAATAAAACACGAGAGATAAAAATAATCAACCAGAACATAGAAACAACACATAAGACACGTGATTTATCCTGGAAAACCCAAATCAGGAAAAACCAGCCAATAAATATATTGGTTCCTTGACCAAACCCAGCCAAGATGACCAAGTGAGCCTTTACCACTCACGTCTTGACACATTACGATGGAGTATCCTAAGCCTATTTAAAGGATTCATTGCATGAAATACCATGGGCTCAAATATCACGTGTCGCCAATACCATGTGCCTGAAACCACCATTGTTGACCTAACAACTTTGACTCTTTTATCGATTTAAGTTTAACCTAACAGGACAGAATTGGCGCCCTTCAACTGGAAGAGAACATTGAAAGTATGGACATCGACAAGTCAGGACCGGCGTTGCGTGTAACATCCCTACTATAACCCCCAATTTAATTAATTCATAATATAGATATAATGTGTGACTACGACCAAGCGATATATATGCGAATTGTATTTCTAAATTTTAATAATAATATGTGATGCTAATTGTTAATGGGACATGCAAAGAGATGGGGGTTGAATTAATCCACGGGAGAGGAGAGGATCTAGAAAAATGTCTAAGAGAGGGGTCCAATGGAGAAATACCCATGTCTCTTAATTCCACCCACATTCTTGAATTTTATTATCATTCTTAAATTAATCCACAAGAGAGGGGAGGATCTAGGAGAATGTCTAAGAGAGGGGTCCAAGGGAAAAATACTCATGTCTATTAATTCCACCTACATTCTTGAATTTTATTATCATTATGTATTAAACTCTACTTTATGATTGAGTGTCCCCAAAGCCAATCATTGAATGCATGTAAGAGGGTCGGCATAAGAAGTCACATCACATAGTTATTGGGAGCATGGGGATGAGTACAATCAGCTTGGGGAAGTGTGTGAATCAAGCAAGCAAGCCAAAGGATAGGAAATCCGTATCCGCAGTTACAACATTTTTAGACAGACAACTTTTTGGCATGAACAAGAAGCAGAGAGCAAAAAACAAGAGCTTGGAGTTGGAGAAACCATGGAGGGTGAATTTTGAAGCATGTTGGAGCATTTCTAGAGAGTATTTGGAGCAGAAGACTAAAGAGCCAGGTTGTCAAGCATGAAGAGTGAACTCTTGTGTGATTTGCATTGTAATAGCAAGTGTTTATTGTTGTTTGTTGGTAGTTTTCCTACCAGTGAGTTCCCTTGAATTCCCAGGAGAGAGATTATTGGTTATATGTGCCAGAGAGACCCTAATAAACGAATGGGATGCACAAGGGCCTAAGATCGGTGAAGGGGTACATTCCTTAGGTTGGGCGGGTTGAGAGGAAGAGAGTTGGTGGAAAATCGAGATAGTCGTAAGAAAATATCAGTGGGATTTTATGAGTTGTGAGTGGAGAGTGAGAGACCGCCCTATTTTGTGGATTCCTAGCCCCAACTCGAGGGTGCCTTGCTTTCAGGATTTTGAGCAACAAGTTTATGGATGGGTGGAATGCTCGTCCCAAGTAGCTAAGTGCACAACCACTTTAAAAGATAAGTGTTTTATATGTCGTATGTGTTATATTTATGAGTTCAATTGTTGTGCATCCACTCTATATAAAATTGATTTATATGTTTTTGTAATAAGTTATTAGTTGCATTCATGTGTGATTTAGCATGATGTAGATGCATTTAATTAATGATAACAACAAATGGTTAAAAATGTGTGTAAATTGTAGTTGGTAAGCTACAAGCAATTATTTAGCAGCAAAATTTAATTTTTACGAGTATTTTCCACACGTAATGGTCCTCAGCTAGGGCTGGGGGACGTTATATTATGGTATCAGAGCTTCTGGTTCAAATATTGGACCGTATGGACCAAGAACTAGCGCAAATTTGGTGAAATTTTTTGTTATAGATTTCGGTCTGTGCAAATTTGGGAGAAAACGATGAAAAATCATAGTGAAATCCCCATATTTGTGAGCAAATTCAAGTCGGATTTGCCTCGTAACCTTCAAAAAGAGGTTTAATGGAGAAAATATGTAGAGTTGCAGAGTTAAATTCAACCTGGAAGGTCAAAATTTGTGTTTTAATGGTCGTTGTAGCACTAGGAAGAGGTTGAAGAATCGATGATCGAGATTGCGTTTGATCTCGAGATCAATGACACATATTCATTTTAATAAATTTAAAAACTCATAAGGTTTTCGGAGTTTGGCAAGGTCTAAAACATCAAGGGTCGAGATTCATTTTCGACAATTGGGAAAAAGAGAAAGATCGACAAATTGGATTCATTTTCTGCCATTGGAAAGTTGGCATTGATTGATGATTGGGAAAGTTGGCGCATAGCACAAATCGACGATTGAGATTCATCGACAGAATTGGGCGAAGTTTGATGGATCAATAGCCAAGGTCATTTTGGATTGGAGATCAATGGTTCAAATTCATCTAGGATTCGGTCGAAAATTTCTAAGTGTTAGAGTTGTCCAAGAGAATCCGCCAATGGTCGATGGTCGATGCTCAGTTCGACCAAATTGGCGAAGTGTTTTAGTTTCCAACGAAAATCGTTGATGATCAATGGTCGGTGTTAGGATATTTAGACACTTAGGAGTTAGTTAAGATCTACTTGGTCTAATATGTCGTTAAGTAAAAATGTGTTTCTTAGTGTGTTTCTTTAGTATGCATTAGTATGCATTTGTAGTTAGGAAATTCCACAGTCACGATATGTTCCCGACATAGAGTGATCCGACGGCTCATACTCTCCTCGATCTTAATGGCCATTGATCCGTGGCTTAGCACCCAATTGGTCCATGATCTCTATTTAAAGAGCATGGAGGGTCATTTTCCGATGATCGATTGTTAGAAACTCTCTTGTAAAATCTCTCTGTAATCTTTTTCTTTGCATTAATAAACTGCTCCAAGTGGTTGCGTTGGTTGGGGCCGTGGATGTTTCCACGTAGGGGTTTTACCACGTGAAAACATCGGTGTATTGATCTTTGATCTGGTTATGTGAGTGGTTACTGAAGGTGTTCGTCCTCTGTTGGAATACCTGTGTTGCCGAACATGGTATCAGAGTTTGTTTGAAGACCCGCTCCTGTGGTAGATCGAGATCGTGAAGCCGAGTTTCCTCATCTCCATTTTCTGGCATTTTCGTACATTTCTGGGTTGAGAGGACTATTTCATTGCGTCTGGAGCACTCTTTTCATTAAGGAACACTTTTCGTTTCACTCGAAAAGATTTTTGTTTGCCCAAGATACGACCATTATAGTCAGATCCGGAGGTATAAAGCCTGAATACGCATTTTTTTAAATTTCTGCAAAGTTTTATTTTGATTTTATTTCGGTTTGTATTTTTTTATTTCCGGGTTGCTACTTTTTTAGATCTGTGTATGCTCTTTGCCCCGCGCCCTGTGCGATCTCGACAAATCAGAAATAGATAGAAAAATGTGCATCTTCCGGGTAAGCTAACCGAGATCTAACCCTTGTTGTCATCAAGAAGCGAAATTTTTTTCTTGTGTGAAAAGAGTTTTTTTTTTAGCATGCTCTCCAAGGTCGTCTTCCACAACAACACCACCCCCAATCCTCCTTCTGAACATTACAATATGTTTTGCTAGACCATCTAGTTAAAACTTGCTTTATTAAGTAAGAGGTCTTGAGTTCAAGTCTCTCTTTTGTTACTTTTTTTGAAAAAATTCATGCTAAAAATTGTAAAGTGCATTTCACTTCAAGTATAAAAGTGAATCACTATAAATAGTTTTATATTTTATTTTAGAGTTATTTATTTTGCATGCAACTTTTCTGTTATAAGGTAACCTCGTTGTAAAAATGATTCCCACTTCTCTTTATAAAAGTGGGTCACTTCATAAAGCAACTTACACTATCACGTGGTTATTTGGTCACCGTTTGTCTTTTTTTTTTAATGGCATAACTCTCACATCGGAAGTCCGTTTTCAGTGCCATTTTTTTAAAACCGCATAACTTTTCGAGATCTTTCCATCCAAATCATTAGTTTCAGTTTTTAAATCCGCTTTATCTGCATATTTAATATGGCTTCTACAAGTAATGTCTTGCTTACCAGCAACAACTACTTCCAATGGAGATCCCATATGGAAGATTTATTAAGAAGTAAAGGCCTGTACTGGATTACCTTGGGAAAGAAAACAGCCCCCACTGATGATGATAAGAAAGCCAAATGGGATAATAGGAATGACAAAGCACATGGACTAATTGGAATGTCCATCTCTCCTGATCTAAGGTACCACCTTCAAAGAATTGATGACCCCGAAGAAGCTTGGAACACGATTGAATCTGTGTTTGGTAAACTCAATATTATTCGAGCACAACAGTTAGAAAATCAAATACTGACCTTGAGTCCAAGTGATTTTTCTTGCCTTGGAGACTATCTATCTAAGTTTAAAACACTCAAAATTTTATGTGAGAATGTAAGATAGTAATGGAGGAACATCATTGCATATATCTTATTATTTCTAAGCTAGGTAGTGCATATTCTGTGTTTGTATCTACCTTTTATGCCATGAAAGAGGCTCTAGAGAAAGCTTATGTAAAACCCACCCTTGAGTCATTTTGTACTTCTTTGATTAGAAAGGAAGATAAGCTTGTACAACTTGGAGTGATCAAAACTGCAGGTACCTCAAACAAATCCTTAGTTGCCCAGTAGAAAGATAAACCCAAATATCCCAAGAAGCAACATCCTCGCTACAACAACAAACAACCTAAGGGTCCCAAACCCGCTAAGACGGCTTCAGCTCCTAATGGTGACAAAGGATCAAAATATAAAAGTAAGAATACTAACAGACATTGCAACTTTTGTGATAAAGATGGTCATGATGAGTCCAAATGTTTCAAGAAGATGGCAGCCTTAGAAGCGGCGATGAAGAAGCACAACATCAGTATTGATTCTTCTTCTTCTTCTTCTCATGGACATGCACTTTCTGCTTCTGGTTTTTCCTTTAATACAACTTCTACTACTCCTCCTCCTTCTAATGAGTGGCTTATTGATTCAGGAGCATCTTATCATATGGCTAAGGCTAAAGCTATATTTTCTGATCTAAATGAATGTAACACCAAGAAAATATTTGTTGGTGATGATAGATCTCTTAGTGTTGTAGGATCTGGAACAATTCAGGTAGAAAATGGTCATTTCAATGATGTATTATGTGTTCCAAATCTTTCTTGTAACCTTCTATCAGTATATCAAATCACTCATTCAGGTGAAGGTAAAACCGTCGAGTTTTCACCTCACCAAGTTGTAATCAAGGATCTAAAAGATCCTAAGCATGTTCTTGCAACTGGACTTGCTGATGATATTACCAGGTTGTACAAGTTTGACAACTTTGGGTCATCAGTTTTTGTTGCTCATAACGATGACTTGAGCAAACTTTGGCATGAGCGGTTTGGTCATCTAAACTATCGCTCATTGCAGCAACTATGTAATCAATAGATGGTGACTGGTCTTCCTCTTGTTTCATGCAAAGATGGTGTTTGTGTTGGTTGTGTTCTCGACAAACATCATCGGGACAGTTTTGACAAACGTGCCTCTTGGCACGCCTCGTGTCCTTTGCAGCTTGTTCACAGTGATTTGTGTGGTCCACTTTCTTCTCCTCCTTTTTCTGGGTGCAAGTATTTCTTAACTTTCATTGATGACTTTTCCAAACGTACTTGGGTTTACTTCTTAAAACACAAGAGTGAAGTTTTTGACAAGTTTTTGGCCTACAAGGCCCTTGTAGAAAAGCAATCTGGACATCAAATTCAAAGGTTAAGAACAGATAATGAAGGCGAATATGAGAACAATAATTTTACAAGTTACTGCACTACATAGGGCATCCAAATGCAACACATTGTTCCATATACACCACAACAAAATGGTGTTGTTGAGAGAAAGAACCGCACATTAAAAGAAATGGCTAATTGTATGATCCAGTCTAAGGGATTAAGTCTACAGTATTGGGCGGAAGCAATCAACTGTGCAAATTACATAGTCGATCGCACTCCCACAAAGGCTCTTAAAAATATAACACTGGAATAAGCTTGGACTAAAATTAAACCAGATGTAAGTCACTTCCGTGTATTTGGCAGTATAGCATGGGCTCACATTCCTGATGAGAAAAGGAAAGCATTGTAGCCTAAAAGTGAGAAGTGTATATTTGTTAGTTATTCTGAAGATGTCAAAGGTTATAGACTTCTTCAACCACATTGTAATGAAATTATTCTTAGAAGAGATGTTAAATTTGATGAAAATCTCTTGGCCTGCGAGCCTAATTCGGAGGTTGTGCCTTCTTCGGCCTGCGAGCCATCTTCGTCGTTTGTGCCTTCCTCTGTTCCTATTCTGGTTTCTTCTTCAGATGATGAAAGTGAGGATGAAAATCCACCTCCGCCTGCTGACATTCCTCCAGATGAGTCCTTTGAACCTGAATAAGCACCAGTTCCATCGCTTCCTAGATGGGTCCGTTCAACACGAGAAGCAGCTGGTGATCTTGTCGGTGATCCTTCATATCAGCGTCGGACACGTTCACAGTTCCAGTGAGCCTCTTCTCTTTTGGCTCAAGTTTCAGAAACTCATGATCCAGAGACATTTGCAGAAGCTTCAAGTCATCCAGATTGGGATACAGCAATGAATGAAGAGTATCGTTCTTTAATGGCAAACGATACTTGGGATCTTGTACCTCTTCCAAAAGGAAGAAAACTTGTTAGATGCAAATGGGTATACAGAACTAAGTATGCATCAGATGGAAGTGTTGAAAGACACAAGGCTCGGTTAGTTGCTAAAGGATTTTCCCAAGTTGAAGGAATTGACTATAATGAAACCTTTGCCCCTGTAGCCAAAATGAATTCCATCCGCTTTGTTCTTGCCCTTGTCGCCTCACATAAATGGGAGGTCCATCATATGGATGTTAAATCTTCCTTCTTGCATGGCGATTTGAAAGAAGAAATCTACACGGAACAACTTCCTGGCTATGTCCAGAATGACTCTAGCCTTGTTTGTCGCCTCAAGAAATCTCTTTATGATCTCAAGCAAGCTCCCCGAGCTTGATATGCCAAAATGGATAGCTTTCTTATTGCCACTGGATTCTCTAGATGCCATTCTGATCCTAATGTCTATACCAAGAAAGTAGGAAGTCATCTCATAATCCTTGTCATTTATGTTGATGACCTTATCCTTACTGGTAGTGACTCANTTATGATCTCAAGCAAGCTCCCCGAGCTTGATATGCCAAAATGGATAGCTTTCTTATTGCCACTGGATTCTCTAGATGCCATTCTGATCCTAATGTCTATACCAAGAAAGTAGGAAGTCATCTCATAATCCTTGTCCTTTATGTTGATGACCTTATCCTTACTGGTAGTGACTCAAAACTTTTAAACCATGTGAAAATCAGCCTTAAGAAGAAATTTTAAATCACAGACTTAGGCTTTTTTCACTATTTCCTTGGCCTCCAAGTTTTGCAAACCAATGAAGGAATTTTTCTTTCCCAGTCTAAGTATGCTTGTGACCTTCTTCGTCGCTTTCACATGGACGATTGTAAACCAACCCCTTCTCCCTTCCTGTCTGGAGTCAAGCTTTATGCCACCTGTACTTCTCCTGAAGTTGATGCCACCTTGTATCGTCAGTTAGTTGGTAGCCTCTTATACTTGACTCATACCCGTCCTGACATTTCCTTTGTTGTTGGTCTTGTTGCCCAATATATGCAAACACCCCATGAAAGCCATTGGAAAGCAGCTAAAAGGATACTTTGATATGTTCGTGGTACAGTTCAATTTGGGATACATTACAGTTCAGGGGGGACTCCCTTATTGGTTGGTTTCACTGATTCAGAGTGCGCTGGCGACCCCGATGATCGGAAGTCTACTGCAGGTTATGTTTTCAGCCTTGGTTTAGGACCTGTCACTTGGGCCTGTAAGAAACAACAGGCTATTGCACTTTCTTCAACAAAAGCAGAGTACCGAGCAGCGGTAAATGCAAGTCAGGAAGCCTTGTGGCTTCGACAGATCCTTTCAGAGTTTGGATTCCAGCACCAGCATCCAACCAGCCTTTGGTGTGACAATCAGAGTGCCATCAAGCTCGCCAAAGACCCAGTTCAACATCAGCGTAGCAAACACATCGAGCTACACATGCACTTCATCAGAAAGCTTATTCATGATCAAGTTATTGAAGTGCTCTTTTGCCCTACAGAAGATCAAGTTGTAGACATTTTCACAAAGTCTCTTACAAAAGCGAAGTTTTCCAAACTTCAATCTATGTTAGGAGTTCAAGAAGTTGTCATTAAGGGGAGATAG
>JASDQU010102051.1:81822-105044 GCA_032191745.1 Picea mariana
GTGTTGAGCTCTTAACAAGTATAATATTGTAGGGCTTCGAGCCCTTGTTGTTGACTGGCCTCGTGCCCTGAAGATTCTAGGGTTTACACTAGGCACCATCCTCGAAATGAGAGGGCGTACTTGAGGGGTTTTCCCAAGCTTTGTAACCTGAATAAAATAAAAAATAAAATAAAACTAAAAATAATAAAGTTGTATGACCAGTACACTAAAGTGGAAGAGGTTGATTATTCCAAGTTAGTTTCTCTTTCTTTGTTAATTCGCTAGTTATTTTATTGTTGATCTTCATTAATCGTAATCAACTCAACACATATAAATCTTAACAATATATATCATTAAGATAGTTGATCTCCTAATTAAATTAGTGCCCTGTGACTTTTCCCAACCTAGATTTCTCAATAACTCCAAAACAAACATGTAGCAACTCCACTTTCCTTTTAAGCATTCAAGATTGGATCTTACCTCTTTTGGTGGTAGCACGTTATCTCACTCTAATTATCACGCAACAAAAGGTGGCTTATATTACTCAACAAGGTCATAAACTAAAGGTTAAATCTTCATTGGAAATGCTTCAATAGAAATGAATCTTTGAAAGGATCTCTTTGGGTTTGACATCAATGTTGTCAACTAATAGCTCTTCTACAAGATGTTGAATTGTAACAAAATTTAGGTACTTCTTGTATGCATATTGATCTCATTAGTTTTCTAATTATATAAACTAGAAATAATTTGTAAAATTTCTTTAATGGTTACTTCCTAGCATGATGATTGATTAGCTAAAAGGTTGATATGCTTGCTTGCCCAACCTTTCCCTTCTTCCTCTATGTTGCATGTGTGTGTGACAGTGAGAATAATAGCATCGGTATGCCTATGTATGGTGTATGGTGTTTTGAAGTTAAAATCTCCTTCCTTAAAGACACAAGTCATATTGCTCATCTTATAAATCAATATTTGGAGTCTACCATGTGGATATTAGAATAGTGAAATTTCTATAGGGTGGTAGATTTGTAATCTAGGTATGGATCGAGAGCCATTGGTGCCTTCATGTGTTTGAGAATTGTTAGAATTTAAGGGAAACTAGAACACAGATATTATTTATCAAAATATTCACCACTCTAAATATAGATAAGGAAGCAAAACAAAAATTTATGAAGTAGATTAAACAATAGATCTGAGCATGTAGGAAACAATTCTAATCTAGATCTAAACATGAACAAATCTAATTATTATTTTAGATCATAAGCATAATCAGATCTGATGATAAGCAAAGCAGTAACTGATCATTACCTTGATTGAAAAACAAGAATTACTTGTGATGCTAGGTTGTTGTCCTCTTTTTTGTATGCTCATAAATAGTTAATAATGGTCATGGATCAAACCCTCAAGGGTTTGATCTCATCATGATCTAAGTGGACAGTTTAGCCAAAAAGAATTCCAAGACCAATCAACAAACTCATTAGCAACCTAAGGATGATATAGATACCCCAAAATAACTCAAAGCTTATATGAACCCCAAATACCAAAAAAAAATTGATAGCTCATATGAAGCCCCAAATAGAAAAATCAAGATCTGCTAAAACTTATGGGATTGTTGTAGCATATGCAGCTTAAGACAGCAGAACTATGGCTATCATATCAGACCATAAAAGTTGTAGCAAGAGAGGGTAATAGTGGCAGTTAAAAAGGGGCAGCAACCAAGAGAAGAAGAGCAGCAGTGAAGGGAGAGCTATCAGCAACCAAGAAGAGAGCAGGAGTAAAACAAGAACCCCAAAGATAACATGAAGGTTCAACCAAAAACTGTCCAAGATAAACTGTAGTACAAAACCCTTAAGGCAAAAACCGGTAAACAATAGTGGAACGCAGCAGTAACATCAGGGACAACAAGTGATAACCCCACCAAACACAAGAGGAGGAGCCAAAGGGTTGCTAGAAGGCAGTGACACCCTTAAGGCACACAGCATCAGCAAGAAGGAAGAGGGGAGGAGGCAACAGCGGCCTCACAACACACGGCGGCAGCAAGGAGAGAGGCCCAAAGAAGGTTGTGGGACCTACAACAACAAGAGGGAGGTTCGCGGCACTCATACACAGCAGGAGGGAGGTTCGTGGCTCCAACACCCAACAGAGGAAGATCAGAAATAACCACCAACCAGCAAGAAGAAAAAAAAATTCAGAAGGCGGCACCTCAAACAAGAGAGAGAGTCCACCAAGAAAGTTGTACACCCAACACAAGAGCCAATGTGAGATAGACACAGAATATCAGAGTTAGAAGAGGAGAGCAAGTGAGTGTCAAATGAGAGAGGGGTAGGTCTTAATTTATAGCTTAGGTGGGTAGGGTTTCCTAAGTTAACCTTATCTTTAGGATTAAGTCAAACCCCAATAAAAAAATAAATAATTAATAAAAGAATAACTAATTAATATTTTTAATTAATAAAAATATTAATTAAAAGTCAATTCAGTGAAGGTGACTAAAGAAGACCAACACCACATTAATCAAGAAGGGAAACGATGCTTAAGAAAGAGGAGGCTATATGACAAAGTCAAAGGGGTCTTCTTCAATGGCAAACTGTCCACACAAGTCTCATGATAACTTATAAGCTTTTATCATCACTGCATAAGAGGAAACATCAATAATGTGGTCATATCCATCTTCGTAGCTACTCTTAGGTCTCATGGACCATCTCGGGAGAGAAGAAGAAGATCACACATCATCACATCTTGGTACCCAACCAAGAATCACCTAGTCGCAGACCAGGTTACCCCAGAACGCATTTGGGGGCCCTAGAACACATCTAGGGTCTTATCCACCAAGGTACAAGACCAAGGATCAACCCAAGCGTTAAGCAAGGATTCCCTGGAACATATCCATGGGCCCTAGAACACATCTAGGAACTTCTATCAACAACCACCAAGGAACACATCCAAGGATCAATCCAAGCACCAAGCAAGGATTCCCTAGAACACATCCAAGGATCAATCCAAGCACCAAGCAAGGATTCCCTAGAACACATATAGGGACTTATATCATCAACCACCAAGGAACACATCCAAGGATCAATCCAAGCACCGAGCAAGGATTCCCTGAAACACATCCATGGGCACTAGAACACATCTAGGGTTTAATGCTTGGTCCTTGATCAAGAACCCCAACAATACACTGGGAGCCCCCACTAAGGTCTTTTGCCATGGCTCTAACTGCTTGGTCCCAGACCAAGAAACCCCAGGAGTGTATTGGGGGGCCTAGATCTCAGCTAGGGTCGTTGTCATCCTCTGGAGAATGGCTCTTGCAGCTGCACTAATTTCAACACTCTCTCTCAACAAGAGAAGCATTCTCGGCAACACCAAGCTTGTCTCGAAAGTACAAAAAAATTGTCAACAACAGAGGCTTAGTCAAAATATTTGTTGATTATTCTATCGTCGGAACAATCTGAATATTGAGAATGTTCTATTGCACTATGTCGCGAACATGGTGATATCTTATCTCAATGTGTTTCGAACTGTCATGAAACACAAGAGTCTCGGAGAGCTTTACACAGCTCTGGTTATCACAGTGAATTATTGTGGGTTCCAGCGCAGCACTGAACAAATCTGAGCCATACTACTTCTCTATTAGTAACACTTACAGTAATGTATTTTGCCACTGTTGTGCTCTGGGCAATGAAGCCATGCTTCCTGCTAGACCAGGAGAACATAGTTGAACCCAAACTGAAATAATATCTGGAAGTGCTCTTTCGATCCACTGTAATGCCCATCCAATCTGAATCTGTATATCCATGAAGCATTACAACTTCATTGGAAGTGTATTTGAGCCCATAGGTTAAAGTCCCTCGGACATATTTGAGAATATGCTTGACAGCAACCATATGAATATGTTCACGAACTGGCTGAGGGCATTCACTGCATAACAAATGCCCGGTCTAGTATATGTACTAGATACATCAAGGACCCAATGATCTGACACTATACGATGGGGTCTTCTGGATTTGAACCTGTAGCTTGATTATTTAACTTCTTCATGTTAGTAATCATGGACTTACAGTCTAACAAGTCAAAACTGCATAACACATCAACTTCATACTTGCTTGTGAGAGAAGGATCTCACTCGGTTTCTGCCACACATATAAGCCAAGAAAGTAATGCATGAGACCCAAGTCCTTTATTTTAAATTATGTTGATAACTCCCTCTTAGTTTGGGCTATTAGATGTTCCTCTCTAGTAAGGAACAAATCATCCAAGATGACAAGATGATTCTTCACAATTTTTATATAAAGATTAGGATCTACTATACTCTTGGAGAACCCAAGACTCTGAAGAAAAACTGTCAATCCTTCCATACCAAGCTCTTAGAGCTTGTTTTAATCCATACAAAGCTTTCTTGAGTTTGCAGACATGGGATTCTTTCCCATGGATCACAAAACCCTTAGGTTGTCTGATATAAACTAATTGCTCAGCTGGAAATTGGAGCAAAGATCTTATTTTAATCATTCTCCTCTTCCTCAAATAAATCATGAGCCATAAATCTAGCCAACACTGCCATCTATTGCATGCTTTATTTTGTAAGTCCATTTAGTGGTTACTATTGATTTGCCTTGAAGTCTTGGGACCACTTCCCATACATCATCCTTCATTGACTCGTACTCTTCTATCAAGGCATTCTTTCACACTTAAAGTTTGGCAGTCTCTTCAAAAAAAAAAAGTTTTGAGTTAATCACAAGATTCAACTGAGTTATCAGACATGAGTATTTATCTGGTTTCTTGCTTTCTCTTAAGGTACCTTTAGGTGTTGCAATGTCTTTTTGTTTCCTTTAAAGTGGCATCAAGTTGGCTTCCTTTTGGTAGGAAGTTTCCCTAAGGGAAACTCAACATGATCCTTATGGGATCCACTAAAGGCCTTATGGCTTCTCATTCTGTTCTGAAATTGGAGCTTCCTGCTTCCTTATATTGCAAGGAAGATCTCTGGAACGACTCATGAAGAGTCACATCTCTACTAACCTCTACATAGATTCAATATGCTTTTGAGGTCTCACTGTATTCCAAAAGTGCCTTTCTTTCTAGAGGGCTCTAATTTAGTCCTCTATCAAATATTCTCAAGTGATCAAATGAAGGCTTCTTACTCGTGAAGACTTCTTCTGGAGTTAAATCTTCCAAGGTTTTGTGAAGACATATGTCTTGAATATAGACAGCTTCAGCGCAATGGAAGATCGTGATCATAGCTCTAGTTGCCTCACAGAATGTCTTGTTCTTTCTTTTTGTAACGCCATTTAGCTAGGGATTGTGAAGCATTGTCAGCTTCCTCTTAATCCCAGAAGCTTGGCAGAGATCAACATACTTGTGTGAGTCAACTTCTTTTCCATTACCGAATATGTCTACCTATCTTGATTCTTAAATCACTGAATGATTTATTCTGATCTTATTGGTATACCTTTGTGTTACATCATTGTTGTTAACCATGCGCATTGAAATCAGAACCAGAAATTATTCAAGTTATCCTCTTGAAGTTACTGTGTTCGGGTAACTATTTAAGAACACAATCTAAATAAATAAATAAAAACTCCAAATGGGAGATGCTAGACATTAACACGGTTTATGTTAACAGTGTGTGGAGTCACCATGCTATCATTCAAATTTCATTTATTGAAGTCAAAGGAAAAATAAGATGTTGTCATATGATCACATTTCAAGAGATAGCATGTCATACTTAGATCAAGGTTGAAAAGCAGTTCACCAAAGAGTGTGGATAAGTTTATTATTCACATCATATAGTAAAATTCAATTTCTAATGTCTACCAAGCCATTGATGCTTAGGCAATCGAGATCAATGTGATTTAGAAATTGACACCAAATATCATGAAAGTAGATCAAGGAGTATTTCTTAACAGTGTTTAGTGAATATAAACTCAAAAATTGTTACCCATGGATTTAAGCCAAACTTTAAGACAGAAATCAAACTTCATGTAATCCAAATGTTAAAAAAAAAAGTCTTAAGCACAAGTTACTAGAAACAAATATCAGCAGAGGCATCATGATCCAGTTTGCCCAAGCAACTATTTCTCAAGGTTTTATTAAGACAAGATTCTATAATCTACACACAAGTTCTTACTCAAAAATTCCATTGACCAACGAGTTATGAATTAGCTCAAGATATCTAGCATAGACAAAGATACAATGCTATTTATTATTTAGATCTCTCAAAGGATGATAAAACAACTTACCGCTGATCTGAGTAAACAAACCCTTAGGTGTGGATCTATGCAACCTCAAAACCCTGCCACAATTGAGCTCTTTTCACGCCCTAAGCTCTGATACCATGTTAGAATTTAAGGGAAACTAGAACAGAGAAATTCTTTTTCAAAATATTCACTACTGTAAATACAGATCAACAAGCAAAACAAAAATTTATGAAGTAGATTAAACAATAGATCTGAGCATGTAGGAAACAATTCTAATCTAGATCTAAACATGAACAAATCTAAGTATTATTCTAGATCATAAACATAATCAGATCTGATAATAAGCAAAGCAATAATTGATCATTACCTTGATTGAAAAACAAGAACAAATTTACCTGTGATGCTAGGTTGTTGTCCTCTTTTCTGTATGCTCAGAAATAGCTAATAATGGTCATGGATCAAACCCTCAAGAGTTTCATCTCATCATGATCTAGGTGGACAGTTTAGCCAAGAAGAAATCCAGGTCCAATCAGCAAACTCATCAGCAAGCTAAGGCTGATATAGATACTAATGGTCATGGATCAAACCCCATGATCTAGGTGGACAGTTTAGCCAAGAAGAAATCCAAGACCAATCAGCAAACTCATCAGCAAGCTAAGGCTGATATAGATACCCCAAAAGAACTCAAAGCTGATATGAACCCCAAATACCAAAAAAAAACGGATAGCTGATATGAAGCCCCAAATAGCCCAATCAAGATCTGCTAAAACTTATAAGACTGCTGTAGCATATGCAGCTTAAGACAGCAGAAGTATGGCTGTCATATCAAACCATAAATGTTGTAGCAAGCGAGGGTAACAGTGGCAGTCAAAAGAGGGGCAGAAACCAAGAGAAGAAGAGCAGCAGTCAAGGGAGGGCTATCAGCAACCAAGAAGAGAGCAGGACTAAAACAAGAACCCCAAAGACAACAAGAAGGCTCAACCAAAAATTGTCAAAGATAAACTGTAGTACAAAACCCTTAAGGCAAAAATTGGTAAACAGTAGTAGAAGGCAGCAGCAACATCAAGGACAACAAGTGATAACCCCACCAAACACAAGAGGAGCCAAAGGGCTGCCAGAAGGCAGTGGCACCCTTAAGGCACACAGCGACAGCAAGAAGGAAGAGGGGAGAAGCCAAGGGGTTGCCTAGGAGGGAGTGACACCCTCAACACACAGCGGCAGCAAGGAGAGAGGCCCAAAGAAGGTCACGGCACCTACAGCAGCAAGAGGGAGGTCCGCAACACTCATACACAGCAGGAGGGAGATTTGTGGCTCCAACACCCAGCAAAGGAAGACCAAAAACAACCACCAACCAGCAAGAACATAAAAAACTCAGGAGGCAGCACCTCAAACAAGAGAGAGAGTCCACCAAAAAGGTTGTACACCCAACACAAGAGCCAATGTGAGATAGCCACAGAAAATCAGAGTTAGAAGAGGAGAGCAAGTGAGTGTCAAATGAGAGGGGTAGGTCTTAATTTATGGCTTTGGTGGGTAGGTTAGGGTTTCCTAAGTTAACCCTATCTTTAGGATTAAGTCAAACCCCAATAAAAAAATAAATAGTTAATAAAAGAATAATTAATTAATAAAAATATTAATTAAAAGTCAATTCAGTGAAGGTGTCTAAAGAAGACCAACACCACATTAATCAAGAAGTGAAACGAGGCTTAAGCAAGAGGAGGCTATATGACAAAGTCAAAGGGGTCTTCTTCAATGACAAATTGTCCACATAAGTCTCATGAGAACTTATAAGCTTTTATCATCCTTGCATAAGAGGAAACATCAATTATGTGGTCATGTCCATCTTCGTAGCTACTCCTAGGTCTCATGGACCATCCCGAGAGAAAAGAAGAAGATCACACATCATCACATCTTGGTACTCAACCAAGAATCACCTAGTCCCAGACCAGTTTACCCCATAACACATCTAGGGGCCCTAAAACACATCTAGGGTCTTATCCACCAAGGTACAAGACCAAGGATCAACCCAAGCATTAAGCAAGGATTCCCTGGAACATATCCAGGGGCCCTAGAACACATCTACGGACTTGTATCATCAACCACCAAGGATCAATCCAAGCACCGAGCAAGGATACCCTGGAACACATCTAGGGACTTAAATCATCAACCACCAAGGATCAATCCAAGCACCGAGCAAGGATTCCCTGGAACACATCCAAGGGCCCTAGAACAAATCTAGGGACTTACTACTTGGTCCTTGACCAAGAACCCCAGCAATACTCTGAGGGCCCCCACGAGGGTCTTTTGCCATGGCTCTAACTGCTTGGTCCCAGACCAAGAAACCACAAGAGTGTATTGGGGGGCCTAGATCTCAGCTAGGGTCTTTTCCATCCTCTGGAGAATGGCTCTTCCAGCTGCACTAATTTCAACAAGAATGACAAATTAGTTCTAGTTTGAATTGTAAGAGCTTAGGTATTATATGTATTCAAGCTCTTACATTTGAAAATAAAAAGCCTTCTCTTCAAAGGCCCCACATTAACTTAATTTGACCAAAGCCAAAGAAACATCACTTGTTACCAATAGATTCTTATGGTACATGCCTTACATTTTAGATAAATAGCATTTGATTTGAAACTAACATGTTACTGCATACAATGGGGGTGAAGCATGAGAAAATATCTCATAAGATCATTTTCTTTAAATCCACAATTAAGGAGTATTTGATCGCATGAACCCATTGCAAACTATTATCACATATGCATGTGTCATGGTGGTAATGGATGGTAATGGACGTAAACCATTAATGTCCCCATTCATCGGGTAAGTCAAGCCTTCAATAGAAGCAAGATATGTATCATACAAATGTTCCCCCCAAGTAATTACTATTCATATATGACCTTATCAAGACAAGATGAAATCAAGAAGACAAAAACTCTAGGCTACATACTTCAAGATGCTAATGCAAATGATATTAAAGAATGCTTTTTCTTCCAGACATATATTTCAAATGGGAGAATTCTAGAAAGATGCATAGAAGAGTCTTAATATCATTCAACAAGGTTGTGAATACAGCTCACTCTCAATAGCAGAAGCAAATCTTAAAGGGATCTCTTTTTATATTGACAACATTATGATAGACCATATACAATGTTTTTTCTCCAAGGTAATCAAGCCCGAAGATACATTGGAGGCAACCTCTAAGGAAGCTTGTGGAAAGGAAAGAATAGCTCCTCTGCAAGAAGATTTTGAATTGTAACGAGTTTAGGTGTTTCTTGTGTTCTTGTTCAGCTTATTGGTTTCCCAATAAGAGTAATTGCAGCTAATTGGTACAACTATTTTAAGACTTTCTTTCAACTAAATGACATGGCACGAGCATAAATAATTAAACACTGGGAGTTTTACATTCAATGAAGAAAAAGGAAGGGTTGGTTTCCTAGATCTCCAATCACAAGATCAATAAAACTACATCATAATAAAGGGTAACAAAAGACACCTATAAGCAAAAACCAAATCTGTCGTGAAGATTGAAGAGTAACAATTAGCTAATTTTATAATGTAGAGCAGCAGGTTTGTAGTAGAGATCTTCAAAATAGGATCTTGAAGTATTCAAATCATTTCGGGTCACATGGCAATGGTGGTCTCTAAAATCCTTCATTTTGAAGGGAAAGGCTTCATATGAGTTGCCTTTAGGAGACAATGCCTTTGAGAGTTCTTGACAATGGAGATAGAGAAGCGACAATTTAGGTTGGAAAATATAATACCTTAATAAGGGTTTATAAGGGTTTGATTCAACATATCAGGAATTTGCCAGAGCAGAGGAAAATGTAGCGGAAACTTAAGAGAGAATTCCACTTAAGACCAAATGACAGAACCGGAGTATGAAGGATCAAGGAAGCAGACAACACTACGTCTTTTGCAAATCAACTTTACAATGATAATGCAGTTGGGGCACAATGGACTTCACTAAAAGCCATAACGGCATGCCTCTCATTAGACCCAGCCTTGGCCCAGTCACAACAGGCGTATCCCTAAAATTAGTATGACAGACAAATTCAATACTAAATGTGCAGTAGAGAATACAATTATTATAGAGGAAGAAAAAAGCAATAAGGAATACCTGGTTTCACATGAATAAATATTGTCTCAGAGCTTCCACAATAAAAGGCCTACCAGTCAAAAACTGACTCTCCAGAAAAGGGCAATAGGGCAATGGGCGATCCTTTGCTGCCTGCATGAAGCTAGCACAGATCAATTGAAAAAATATGTTGGTGCCATTTTGTGTAATAGCAGCCTTCAAATACATCAAAAAGCGTCCTTGGTGGAGAGATAAAAGACTTGTTAGACTTGTTGGACCCCACATTCTGCACCCCACCAAAAGTGCTTATTTCCACCATAGCTTTAACACTGCTGGAATAACTGATCTCAGGGATCCATGAAAAAATCACAGAACTAATGTTATCAGGACCAAACCATTCGATCCCAAAAACGGGAAAGAAACCAGGTTGACCAAAAAATAGATAAACTATTCAAATTTTGATTTAAAAAATATATCTTCATGTACATCCATGTAAATCCAAGTTTCCAACCATAAGACAACAAATAGAAGAGGTTTCTCAGGTATATAGCATTGTAAGGGTGAATATAGCAAAATGACACCTAGTGCAAAACATATCTGAACCAAAATACATTAAAATTGAGGCTCTATATGGCCCGCAGAGTCCAAAATAATCATACTTTAGTCTACAATCAAATCAAACTAAATTATCATTCAAATTTAAATCCTCTACATTCTCTGCATGGGTACGCTTGGTATCTTGACTTGATCTCCTTGAAGGTCCAATACCAATGTCTGTATCCTGTGGTGGTGAAAGTAACTGTAATGCAGGATAAGTCCATTCAGGAATCAGGATAGAAGGAGGGCATCATTAAATAGTTCAAAATTAGGTTTTAGGGTAGTTGTAGGGTTTTACTTTTTTCTGTTTTTAATTTTATTTTTGGCTTTTTGGGGCGGAAAGAGGTGCACCAGTGCAAAACCAGTCAAACCTGCCAGTTCTGACCAGTTTAGTCTTGAACCAGCCAGTTCTGATTGGTTCAGACCAGTTTAGGACCAATTCAGCAAAATAGTCAATTCCAGTTTGGGAGGCAGGTTCTGACCGGAAGCTTCCCAAAACCGGTCCGACTGGCCAATTTTTGGTTCCGGTTCAATTATGATAAAATTGCACAGAACATTGGCACTCCTGAATATTTTTGTGGCACTTACACTAACTTATGCTAATGCATTGTGACAAAATCAAATAAGAGAGTTGAGTGAAGACTACCCAAATATCTAAATTAGCAAATGATATGGATCTTGAATGCTCCAGTTGCATTTTATCATGATAAATCTAAAAGATCGAATAACCTTTCACTCTATTGTGTGTATAAAATTGCATGGTCATCTGTACAATCATGATGACATAATAGTTGTCATGGCATGTTCCCATATTTAAGTATGTCGGTCGATTTGGTGAATGAGAAAGATGCAAATCCTCAACTTACCATCAGCTGGCAGATATTATTGGCCTTATGACTCAGTTTTGGTATTGTTGCAGCTGTTTATAGTCTTACGCAACTTTCATGCTTTTTTATGGAAAATAAGCAGAATGCTCTAAAGGATATTATTGTTACAAGCTTAGTCACCCCGTTCGTGTTCGTGTTCGAATTCGACACCAATGAAATTCGGTAAAAATTCGCATTAATTTTTTTTTAATAAAGTTCGGCATTAAATTCGAATGTATAGAATAATAATAAATTTAAAAAATAGAATAATAATAAATATATTAAATTAGACAATTATATAACATATTATTTATATTATATAAATTATAATCTACACAATATATATAGTATAACTATATAAATTATAATATATTATAACCTATATTATATATATTATTCGAGATTCAAGCGAATGTTTATTATTAATAAATTATTCGTGTGGGCAGGCCTGCAATACAATTCATATGTTCCGCATAATATTATTATAACCTATATTATTAATACAATTCGTTGAATATTATAATGTATATTATATACATTGGTGTAGCCGTAGGCCCGTAGCGGAGAGTCTTGTAGGCCCGTAGGCCGTAGCGGAGAGTCCCGTAGCCCTAGCTCGTAGCCGTGCGTAGCCCAAGACTAGTAGCTCATAGCCGTCACTGGTTAGTGGTAGCCCGAGACTGGTAGCTAGTAGCGAATTTTAACGAATTTATTCGAAATCACTTGAAGTTCGACGAATTTCGAACTTGAAGGTTCAAATTCGCCGAACCCGGTGACTAAGGTTACAAGGAAGTGAAATAACATTTAAGTACAATGGGTTCGGAGGCTCTACGGTTGCGCTCGTTTTAGCCATGTGCCCTAAGGGCTAAGCCCCCGAGCGAGGGCCGCAGGCCCTCTTCCCAGCCCCCTCCCCATTATTTTTCCATTTGTCCCTCAGGCCACAACTTTTCCATTTTCCATCTAGTCCTTCCCGATCTGATGAGATGAGGTGTCAATGAATCTCGTGCCAATCGCGTGGGGGGAGTGTGCCATCACGTGGCTCGGGACACATGGAAGGCGATGATGAAGAACTCCTAGACTATGACGCCAATCCCTCAGACGCAAGGACCTTCGCATCCCGTGAAGATTTCTTGGAAGATGAAATCTCATTAGTTTCGTCCTTACACACGCAGGGTCAGTCATTTCAGAAAACCTCAGAGTCCTTTCCACTTCTGGAATAAAAGTTTCAGGAGAAGGCCTGCAGATACGCTCCAAAAATCCCTGTGCTTTCCTCGTCTAGAAACAACCTTTTCGTGTCACGGTCTGAAGACTCCCCCTCCATCTTTAAGGAAAAAGCCTACGAAGGAAAAGAGGAACCTTCCTCAATGTTGATTTTTCAATAAGCAAGGTTAAGCATGAAGGTCATTCCATTTTAGCATTTAACTTAACCATAACCAATAATGTTGCAGCAACCAAGATCACAAGAAGAAACACCATGCACAAGAACACAAGAAGTATCCTGGGAAACCCTTCTCAACAAGGGAAGAAAACCTAGCCAAAATCCTTCGCTATATTCTTCTAGAGAAAGACCTTCACCACCAATAAAACCTAGCAGACAAGAGGGTGCTCAAACCCTAGAAGACTAGCGCCCAAGATAGGTGCGCACTTTTCCCAAGAAGGTGTACTTGCTGAAATTTCCAAACTCACACAAAAGATGTGTTTCCTCAATGGGGAATTTACCTTTACTTATACTAAACTAAACCTATCTACAGAAGTGTCTATTGGCACAACAGGGCCGACCTCTCTATCTCATAATATAATTAATATTGACCAGATTAATTATCTTTTACATTAATTAACAATTACAATAAGGTGGGGTCGACCTGTACCCTTTACATTACAATTAGGGTTACAGGCAGGTCTGAATCTTGAACAATATAGCAAGGGATCTTGTACACTCACTAGTGCTCATCCACTAGGGGCACATCCATAGGGATGTGTCCATATTTCTGGCTCACTGCATTACACAGAAGAACCACTTCTTCACAAGTGCTTAGCCACTAGGATCAAGTTCACCTATGCTCGTCCACAAGCACGTCCACTCACCAAATCTTCTTTCCCATTGCATTACATGGGAGAGTCATCTGGAGTTTCTCATCAACTCTTCTGCTTAGAGGAGGATAATACGTCATCTTCATTTCTGTTCTCATGACGATGCACCCAGCACTTTGGGATTTCACACGTTCACCTTGTGCTCAGCCATAGGGACGTCTAACTCAGCAAATCTCCTTTCTCACTGCGTTACACAGGAGAATCATCTGAAGTTCTTCTCAACTCTCGGTAAGGAGGAGGCCATCTCTACGTTCCAACTCTGTCTCAGATAGGAACCACACACCCCTCTCAGGGGCTTTCTCTCAGGTTTGTAAGCTGGAGAATATCTCACATAGCGGCAATCATCATCTCTCAGGTTTGTAAGTTGGAGAATGTCTCACATAGCTGCAATCATCAACACTCAGTTCCCCCGGGAATATTGCTCAGGCAAAGAGCTCTGAAATGCATCAGGGAGAAGGAAGGCGCTATTAGAATGGTAGTAGGGGAAGACATCTCGATCTCCGAAGTTGCGAATAAAGTAGGAAGAATGTTAGTTAGAATATTTTCTAGAAAAACTCCAAGGGAAAAGGCTCTAACAAGCTAAACATACGAAATTGGACTTCTTTGCTCAGATACTCTCCGAAAATCCATCTCCTTTTGAGAGGATGGATCTCTTTCCTTTTCCTTTCAGAAGAAGATTGTAAATGCATCCGAAAAAAAGACTGTTCATCGAGGCCATCAGGGTTGTTCCTCAAACCTTGGTTAGTAGATTTCGACCCCTCGAAGGAAGCAGTGACGGTTATGTAGGTTTGGGCAATTCTTCTGAGTCTACCATTGGCTTTCTAGTCATGCAAAGTGTTGGAAGTAATTGGTAATAGATTGGGAACCTTCATCAAGCTTGAACTAAATTGGGTGACGAAGAAAGATCGGCGTTGGGCTTAGATTCAGGTAGAAGTCGACTTAAGGGAGGATTTGGTGGGGAGCATCAATATAGTCTTCCCTGAGAAGATTTGGCACCAAAAAATCGATTATTGGAGGCTTCCCTTCAGATGCCATGGATGTCATGACATTGGTCATCTTAGGACCGAGTGTAGACGAGTAGTGCCTCCGAACCAGCCCTCTCAACGAGTATAGCAGCCTACGTCGACCATAGACAGAAAGATTTAGAGGAAGCAGTGATGGTGGAAGGCAAAAAAGAGGAGCTCAATCTGGACCCTGAAGAAGTGGTAGCATCCGAAAAAGCTTTGGGCGACTTGGTCAAGCGGACTTCTTTCACAGGTACGGAATCTCCTGCCCTTCCTTCCACCCTCTCCCCCTTGAATGTTTATGTTTCCCCTCCCGTTGATGCTAAAGGTTCTCCCTCTAAAGGTCAACCTCGTTCCCCTCCAATCGAGGGCTACACCTTGGTTTTGTCCCCTCCCTACCCGCAGCCTAAAGTCTCCCCCATTGTGGGTTCTCTTCTTCCTCTAGACAGGTCCCAAACCCCCCTAATTCTTCCCTGTCCAGGTGTCCCATCAAAACTTCCCCCTCCCTTTCTAGATCCCCCCCCTCGTAAGAGTCCACCTCCCTCCCCTCCTAACTCAAAAGGCCACGCCCTTCGATCCTCTGTCTGCTTGCTTGAACAAGCTCCTTCTAAAGGGGGTTTGGCTCTGGACCCGCTCCCTACCTCTCAGGTGGGTAGGAAATCTCACCTTTCAAAGGCACAAGAAAAAGCCACCGCGAAAATTCGCAAAGGAACGCAAGAAACCATAAAGATGGCTCTTAGAGCGAACATTGCCCTACCCCCTAGGGCGCGATGATGATGCTTTCGTTCAACACTAAAGGGGTGGGGTCCCCCCAAAGAAATTGACCCTTAAATGCCTTTTTCTGAGCCTGAAACCATACATCATATTGGTCCAGGAGACAATGTACCAAGGGGACAAGGCAAGTGAATTGTTATGTAAATGGCTTAGGAACTCGTCCTTTAGCTCTGTCGATGCAGAAGGTTTGTCGAGAGGCCTCATTACAAGCTGGAGCCCAAATTTCTAGGCTCTATCCTCTTCCTCAGTGAGGTCTTCCATCTCTATAAAGCTTAAGCACAAAAACTTAGACTTTGCTTTCATTGTGGTCAATATTTTTGGTCCTTACTCTGATCATACCCCGTTTTGGGAAGAATTGGTGTCTAGAGGAGATTTCTTGAACCCTTTAATGATAGTGGGAGGGGACTTAAACTTCACCCTCTCACTAAGAGAAGTATGGGGGTGAACCCAAGGGAGGACCGTCAAAGGGGCTATTTTACTTCTTTACTAGAAAATTTGAGGCTTGTGGATCTCGAGCCTGTCAAGCTCTCCCCTACCTAGAGAAATTCCAGAACCAGAAATGAGGAAGTGACTAAAAGACTGGATCGTTTCCTGGTCTCTAAAACTCTAATGAAGATGAGATTCATACTCTAATCGACAGTGGAAGTTGGAGGAAAATCGAACCATCGACCGATAACCCTGCAGTGGTATGTCAGAATTGACTCTCCTCCAGACCCCCTAAAAGTGAGCTCGGTATGGCTGGAGGAGGAGGATTTTAGAAAGATGGTAAAAGCTTCATGGGAAAAGGTATCTCTGCTAAAACCCGAACCCTTAATGATCCAATTTCCATCAAGCCTAAAAAAATTAAAGGAATCCATCAAAAAGAGGTTGCCCATTTGGAAGGCAAGGAGGCTTCACCCCCTTCAGGAAACAGAGGGAAAGCTAAAATCCTTACATCATTCTTTGGACGAAGGACCTCTGACAGAAAGCCAACTAGAAGAACTAAAATCTCTGGAAAACCTTCGCTTCAAATGGCTGAAAACGGAAGAACAAGAATGGCATCAAAAAAGCAGGGCCACATGGATAAAGGAGGGGTATAACAACACAAAGTTCATTCACCAATATGCCAATTTCCAAAAGAATCTAAACACAATTTGGGATATCAAAAACGAGAATGGGACTACCCTTAGCTCTTTCAAAGAGAAAGTAGAAGTTGGGGTAAGCTACTTTAAAAACCTATTTACCGAACCCTCTGGCTGCCCAATTCAGGAGATCTTGGAAGTAGTTGGGAAATTTCCCTTTGTCTTCATGGAAGAAATGAACCAATCTTTGAAGGAAGAAGTATCGAAGAAGGAACTTTTCTTGGCCCTCTCTTCTATGCAGAACGGAAAAAGTCTCGGTCTAGACGGATTCACAGCAGAATTCTACAAATCTGTCTACGACCTGCTAAAAGATGACATGCTCCTAGTAATAAGAGAGTCACAAAGGGAAGGCAGAGTTTATGGTCCCCTGAATTCTACCTTCCTCTGTCTAATCCCAAAAAAGCAGTCGATAGTTTCCTTAAGGACTTTCACCCGATTTCTTGCTGCAACATCATCTACAAACTGATCACCAAAATAATCTCCAGAAGATTGTGTCCATTGTTAAGTGATATTATAGGGGAAGAGTAGTTCAGTTTCCTCCATAACCGATAAATTCATGACGCAGTAGCAGTGGCACAAGAAGTCTTTCATTTCGTCAAGAAAAGAAACCTAAAGGTGACCTCACTCAAGTTGGACCTATCGAAAGCCTACGACAAGGTGAATTGGACGTTCCTTCATCTGATCCTATTATAAATGGGAATGAACTTGTCCTCGGTAAACTGGATCATGGGTTGCTTACAGAGTGCATCCTTTGCGGTGCTCATCAATGGGGCCACATCACGTTTCTTCAGAGCCTCTCGAGGCCTCCGTCAGGGGTGCCCCCTTTCCCCCTTCCTTTTCCTTCTAATAGCGGAAGCTCTCAACAGGTTGATCAAGGAGGCACGCTCTAATGGATCTATTAGAGGGGTTAGGGTCTCAAAAGCATAATCAGTCTCCCACTTACTTTTCGTGAATGATATCTTCGTAAGCATGTATGCATCCTTGCAAGACTTGTCTTCCTTCAAGAACACTTTAAACCTTTTCTGCAAAGCAATAGGAATGAAAGTAAACTTGGAGAAATCTTGCCTCATCCTCAACAACTGCTCTAACACAAAGGAAAACTCTTTCCACAATCTAATCTCGGCTCATAGAAAATCTATGAATGAAGGACTAAAGTACCTAGGGTTCTATCTTAAACCGCACTGTTACAAAAAGGAGGATTGGAGCTGGTTAATTAGAAAAGTGGAGGCCCGAATCTCGATTTGGGTTAACCGGATGCTTTCTAGAGGCAGTTGATTGGTGTTGATCAAATCAGTTCTTGAAAGCATCTCAGTGTACTGGAATTCAATTGCGGCAATACCTAAAGGAGTACTTGACAAAATACGCAGGGTATGCTTTCATTTCTTATGGGCAGGACGGAAGTACCCAGGTATCCACCTAGCTTCATGGCAATCCATCACGACTCCAAAGGAATCAGGGGGTTGGGGTTTAAAGGACATCCACTCTTTCACGCGGGCTTTGGCAGGACGGAACCTATGGAGAATGACCAAAGGAAATTCCCTTTGGACCAGAGTAATGAACTCTAAGTATTTCCCAAATTTATCAATGGAGGAATGGTTCCAATCCCCGGTCAAGTCGTCCAAAGGATCCATAGTATGGAAAGCCTTGTTAGATGCGTTCCCACTGGTAGGAAATTGGACAGTATGGCAGATAAGAAATGGAAAAAGGGTGAGACTAGGGGAAGACCCCTGGTTAGGAGTTGGAGACAATTATAGGCTCCCCCACCCCCTTTCTGAATTTTTTAAAGGAAAATAACTTGCTTTCCCGAAAAGATGTTAGTACAGGATATCCACAGCTCATGGGACGTCTAGGCTAGAAGGACGAGACCGACCTAGGCCTTCCAGAAGCCCTGACAGAGGAATGGGATTCTTATGTCAAACTCCTTTGTGGAAATTTCATTTCTCTGGACGAAGAGTATGAGGACTCTCTATGCTGGTCCAAAAATCCCCAAGGGGGAAATTATGCTGTAAATTTAGGATACAAAGCTTGGATGGAAAACAGGAACAATGGTCATGTCAAGTGGTGGTGGAAACATGTGTGGAAGTTCAAATCTCCACCATGGTACAAAATCACCCTTTGGCTTGCCCTGAACAACAAACTGTTGACCTGGGATAATGGTCAGAAAAGAGGACGGTGTGGCCCTAACAGATGTACCCTCTGCAAGGATAATCCTGAATCAGTGACTCATCTCTTTATATCTTGCCCTTATGCGGGACAGGTCTTGGCGATGATCTCAGAGAAACTAAAGACTCGGGAAAGCTGGAACAAAACCTCCCTGGAAAAGTGCTACAGATCCTGGATTCAAGATAGATCGGTGTCTTTTTACGCAGGTCTACCAAGCATAATGGTTTCAAATATATGGTGGGCCCGGAATAATGCAGTTTTCAATGACAAGTTAGTTCCACCGGAAGTGAGAGCATCCCTTACTCTCAGCATGGCTGAAGAATTCAAGGAAGACCCAAGAACACAGAAAGTGCACTGTCCGATTCCTCGTGCCATTGACTACACAATCCCCTGGGGTTATTTCGCGCAGCACGTCAAGGCCATCCACCGAACTGTGTAGTCGGAGTTGTCCCGTTTCTAAGTCATTCTCACTATATCCACATCAGGTATACCCCAGGAAGAGGGACTAACAGCAGAGCGGAACTGATAGCCCTTTGGACCCTTTTAGAAGCGGAAAAGGAAAAAAATGTTACAAAACTGCAAGTGTTTGGATACTCAAAAATGGCAATTGACTGGGCCAATGGAAAAATTTCTAAGCAGAACCCAAATCTGGCCACCATTATGCGAGACATCAAACTCAATTTCAGGGCTTTTGAGCAGTTGACGTTTCACCACATCTTGCGGGAACTCAATACAAAGGCAGACGAACTATCAGAAGAAGTGCTGGAGCTGCCAAACGGACCCTTTAGTTTTTATGAGTTCCATGAGGGCATTGAATCAGAATCCATGGAATTTCAACTATAATAAATAGTTAAGAAATCATCTTTTTTGTCTTTTTGTATTATGAAAGGATGTAAATGTAGAACGACTGTAATTTAAACAGTTTTTTGGGCCAGATAGAGAAAAAGAAAGCTATGAACAGCTCTTGAAGAAAGGTCTGAAAAGACTAGATCAGTATGTAGAGACCAGATTTTGAATGTATCTGGAACATGTGTATTTCTTCAAGAAATATATCAGATTTTTTCCAAAGGAAAAATAAAAAAAAAAAATTAAGTACAGTGAAATCTAAAGGTTTAAAAATGTAAAGATCTGCCTTCTCAACAATCAAATGTATAATGCAAAGGAGAAAAAAATGAAATGAAAGAACAGTGAAGTACAATGAGACCCAGAGATTAAAAAGAAATACTACAGGTGTGACGTGCCTTTTCAACAATAAAATGTATAAAGCAAAGGAAAGCAATCCCTGCCATTCAATTGCATGTGTAAGATGGCTATGCCTACAAATGACTAAGGAATTCCTCTCTCTCTCTCTCACACACCCATTATGAAGTGAAAAAAATTGTTTGCAGCTGTTTATAGTCTTATGTAACTTGCATGCTTGTTGTGGAAAATAAAGCAGAATGCTCTAAAGGATATTATTGTTACAAGTGAAATAACATTTAAGTACAGTGAAATCCTAAAGGTTTAAAATTGTAAAGATGTGCCTTCTCAACAATCAAGTGTATAATGCAAAGGAGAAAAAAATGAAATGAAAGAACATTGAAGTACAATGAAGACCCAGAGATTAAAAATAAATACTACAGACATGACATGCCTTCTCAACAATCAAATGTATAAAGCAAAGGAGAAAAAAATGAAATGGAAGAACAATGAAGTACCACGAAGACCCAGAGATTAAAAAGCAATACTACAGACATGGCATGCCTTCTCAACAATCAAATGTATGAAGCAAAGGAAAGCAATCCCTGCCATTCAATTGCATGTGTAAGATGGCTATGCCTACAAATGACTAAGGAATTCCTATCTCTCTCTCCCTCTCTCACACACACCCATTATGAAAAGAAAAAAATTGAATAAGGCATGAATGTGTGCCTAGCTAGAATACAGAAAGTAATTATTTTGGTGCATATCAATGTAAGGACTGAAGGTTGCTTGGATCAGCCTATCACTGAAATAAAACTAGAAGGCATCAAAATAAAGTAATACCTCAAATCCATGCTGTAAAAAGTTGAGGATAAGAATTAATCCTTAGAAATATAGGAAGCAAAGGATCGCATACATCCATACATTGTGCAGGCATRTACATCAGTCAATTAAGAATATGAACATATTCATGTTATGTGAGAGTGAGAATTGAGAGGCAAATGGCAGGATACCTAATAGACAACTATTGGAATAACTTTAATAAAGTAGGAATTGTATAGTAGTCATGTGGAAGATGTGGGATCTAATCTTGGTAAGAGTSTGTCCGATGGTCTGAAGATGAACTCAGCATTATGAACTGTATTTCTTGTAAGTAATTGTTAGGCCCTGCCCTGAGTACTAAGTTGCAAGAAATGCCCCCCAAACCACGTACCAGTACCCGAAACATGCCGAAACGCCAAAACAGGTACGAAACGGCCGGGAAACGTTGTCATCCGTACCATATGGTGTTTCCCAATTTGGAAACACCGTACAGTACGGCCAATGGCGTTTCCCAGCCGTTTCGGTGCAAATGGTAGCCGTTTCTGCAGGTTTTTCTTCTTGTGCAGGCCCGTCCAAGCGACCAAGAGGGTCATGGGTCCCTTAGGTTGAAAAAAATCCCCTCGTTAACCACTAATAAACATTTTAAATCTTCCCACCATTTCACCCACCCTAGTAAAAGTGACATTCTCCTTTATCTTTCATTTTCATCCTTTTACTTAAATTTTTAACATTACCATTGTTAGAAAAGTGGGTGTGCTCGTTTAACCATAGACAATATAGCAATGTTGTCACCCAACCATAGGCACAAAGGCCACCCCCGAGCACCTTAACCTTGACAGAGAGAATAACTTCGGTAGTAGATCAATAGCCAACCAAGGTGTTAGATTTTAGGGTAAAAATTGAAAAACAGCAGTCTCCTTTTAAAAATAATGCAAAACTACTTAGATCTAGAACATAGACAGAGATAACATATAGAAGAACAGATCTATGGTATATAGTGGCAGCTGTAGTTCAGAAAATATATCAGATCTAACAGTAGACTTTTATTCAAAATCAGAAGATAAATGACCTAGTTCATAGACAGTGTTATCAGCTCTCTAAATGCACCAGCTGATCCATACAACAGCAGATCTATAACTGTAGATTTATAACAGTTCTGGTACTATAATCAAACAGTAAACAAGGAGCACAAATGATAGATCTAAACACTGCTTAATCAATAGAACAATCTTATAGTAAACTCAGATATGAAAACTAGAAGCAACAAGTAGAAAGCATACCTGGTACCAACCTTACCTCTGAAGATAGCACACCACCAAAATAGAAATAGGTCCTGAATGTTATGCTCAGTTAAAGGTTCAGTTCATGGATCTACACAAGATCTTTTATGCCAAAAATGAAGGAACTTTCAAACCACTAAGTCAATAGGTTTGGGAATAAGACCACTAAAGAAAAGAGATCAAAACCCTCAAAAACAAAACCCTTTCACATGGAGACTTTCAGATCTGGAATAACTAGTCTGAATGTAAACCCTTGCCACAACTGTGGGCTCCAAAGACCCCACACACAAAAGCTGGAACAAGAGGCAGCTGGCAGAGGTAAGACGTGGCACCTAGAGAGGAGTCACGGCAACCTTAAGGAGGGGTGCAGCACCCAGCAAATGATACACGGCAGCCTCCAGCAGTCACACGGCTGCTACAGCAAACACACGGCACCCTCCAGCAGTCACACAGCTGCTACAATAAAAGTGATAACCACAGGACAGCAGACACAGCAAGTGAGCGGCAGGTTGCAGAAGAGACACACCAGCAGGAGGAAGTCACGGCAGACTACAAGAGGAGGCACGGCTGGCAAGTAGCAAAGAAAACACTTCAAAGGAGGCCGCACCAAATTTCTGAACAGCAACAGGAGTAACCAAGGACTGAGGCCGCGAGCTCAAGAAGACTCCACGCTATCACAATGAATAAGTGTGAATCTCATTTGGAGTAGAGGGGAGGGTCTTATTATATAGTAAAAAGGTTAAGGCAAGGTTAGGGTTTAGGGTTAGGTTAAGTTGTATTAATAAGTCACATGTTTAAATTATAAATTTAACCATGTGACAATTATCAATATTTGACTTTAGAATCATAACCCCCAATAAACCAATAAAAACCCAAAATCAATTAAACAAAGCCCACAACAAGGGTAAGGGGGAGTTTACAAAGCCCACAACCAATTAAACAAGGGTAAGAGGGTTTACAAAGTGGCATTACTCATTCCTTCAAATCATATGGTGAACCTATTACTTTATCATCACTGCATATGGGACTTTATCCCTCTTGTGGTTATGTCCTTCTTCAAGGAAGGTCATGTACCATCAAGTACTTGAT
>JASDQU010102051.1:111863-157423 GCA_032191745.1 Picea mariana
AATAAACACAAGCAAAGGTGAAGGGGTTTTAGGTGGCAATACTTGTCCATTCATTTTCAAGGTGACCTTTTAACTTTATCATCATTGCATATGGGATACATCCCTCATGTGGTCATGCCCACCTTCAAAAGGGGTCATATACCAACAAAGTACCTGAGCAAGGATCAGGTTGCCCCTGAACATTTCTGGGGTCTTATCCACCAAGGTACAAGACCAAGGATCAACCCATGCCCCAGGCATGGGTACCCTGGACCATGTCCAAGGGCCCTAGACATATCTAGGGACTTTAACTACTTGGTCCCAGACCAAGAACCCCAGTCATATATTGGGGGCCCTCTCAGGGGTCTTTATTGCTTGGTCCCAGACCAAGAACCCCAGTCATATATTGGGAGCCCTAACAAGAGTCTTTTGCCATGGCACTGATTGTTTTGGTCCCAGACCAAGTACCCCAGGAGTGCACTGGGGGCCCTAGATCTCGGCTAGGGTCTTTGCCATCCTCCTGGAGAATGGCTCTTGCAGCTACTACAAATTTAACAATATTCTAGTCTCGTCAAAGGTTACAAGTGGAGGTTATTACCTCCCACAACTACCATAAGATCAACAACCATTAATTGTTTCAGGATGTTTGAGAGTGGTTCCAATCTCATTGGACTTCATATGGAGAAAGTAGAATTTTAGGTTCCATTAAAAATTCAATAGACTTAACGGTTTTCAGGATTTCAGGATTGGCAGGATTACAACGTTTTCACTGGATTCTATCATGTATGAGGGTATGGAACTGGCATTTAATCAAGAGCACCAAGCCCTCTATGTACCTCAATGTCCACCGATTAACATTTTTGGGGTTGACCGATTCAGTTTTGATAACACTACTCTCTACAATACACGAATGTACAAGTGTCATACTAGGGTTTGTCCAACCCCCATGATGAAATACCCTCAAGGAATGATTCTCCTAGGGTTTAATGCCTCTCCTCTAGGATGGTGCACTCTCTAACAAGATGCTAGTCCATTACTCCTCTAACTCTGTGCCGCATGTCCTTATGTTAATATAGACATGGTTTTCTTTCTAAAATGTCATTTATGTGTATCATTCCTTTTTTTCGCAAGATAATGTGTTATTTAAAAAAAAAAAAAAAAAATATATATATATATACACGGCGTTTCCCCTGACATTTCCCCCGATGTTTCCATTTTTGGAAGGTCGCGTTTCCTGACGTCCATGTTTCGGAAACTTCCAGATGTTTCCCCGTTTCATGCAACTTAGCCCGAGTATAATAACTGTTTATATGGGACTTTAAGTTCTGAAACTGGGTATGGGGATTCTGATTTTGGAACTATGTACTCAAACTTGATATGATGCATGTAATGACTGTTTCCCAGTCTGCTGGTTTGTTAATATAAATAACCTTTTTGCTGAGCAAAAAAAATAACGGAAGCTGAGGGACTGCTTAAGTCTGTTGCAAGGAATAACCTTTTGTGTCCCTTCCTCTTCCATCCAACAGAAGATAGGGAAAGCATTTGAGAATCATGTCGTCAAACAACTGAACTGTAATAGTCAAATTAATGTGGAAGGAAATCCTCAACAAGGGATATGCCACTTTGATTTTTAGTAAGCTTGCAACTAAGAGGGCATCACAAACACACCAAACACTATGTACGGACCTACAAAGCATACAGTCATTTCTAAGTGATGTTAGTAAATTAGTATCAAAGTGAGGGAGGATGCTATCACATCAACCCTGGGACTTGCACCTCAAAGCCAGCTTCAAGATTGGCAAAGATTTGGGTGCATAATATGTCATAAACCACCCTTGTCTCACAATTATTGCCAACATGGGATTAATTGACTCACATTCACTCATTTTTCATCCTTTTACTTTTTTTTAACATGGGGAGATATGCATATTAATGCGGAATGAAATCCTTAACAAGAGATATGCCACTCTCATTTATCATAAGCTTGGAATGAAAATAGATGGTTAGTGACTGGTCACAGATTGACCCTACTGCAAAGCACACAAACATGGGGTATCTTGACAGAGTTCTCAAACGCAGCATACCCAGGATGCACCTGATCCGCATACTATGATGGCAGTAGGTACGTCAATCCTATGAAGAGTCGCAAGAGATTTACCACATAGAATGCCATAATAATAACGATATGTATACAACGTTGCAGGGCTCGTTCACCCAGACTGCAAGTTCTGTAACTGTTTTTTCCATCTGTTTTCTTGTTTATGATAGGTTTCTTGGTCAATATACTGCCATGCCTATACCTGAAGAACCCAACTGCAAAAAAACGCCATACCCAAGCGTGCACCTGTATCGACTCCTATCCCTGCAATCACACCAAGAAACCTTGGCAACTATGGGTAAACCGTCATACCCATCTATTCAGATGTTCTGGCCAAAGAAAATCAGTATGTCTTAAGAGTTGACTTTGCCTTTTGTTCCTTGTCCAAAATTGGATTCATTTGTGGATGATTGTCTCGTGCAGACTGGCTGACCTTCATTTGCTTTGTACTCCTGGTGTCTAGTTAAAATATTTATATTTTGTGTGCTTAACATCTGCTTTCCAGTATTTCTACTTTTGGAAGCCTACAAAACTATATTTGTTTGCAAAACTGTTTTATACCAGTATTGCCCTTTTCATAATATATGCATGCAAAACCTGTGAGAGGAAAATTAAATGCTGTAACCGGTTGCAACTTTGTCTCAATACAAACACTTGTAAAGTGTGCAATTTATCATAAAGAACTAAAAACAACTAATCATTGATCTGTAAAATTTTATATTCAAATAACAACAGCAACCTTATCCAGAATTTTTCCACAACTAAATGAGATCTGCGCATAATTCACTGTCTTCTATAGACAAGGACAAAATGTGTGGCAAATTATTTAGTCGATAACAAATTCACATAGAAAAATTTATTTGTGTTCTCTCTAGCACTATTTGGAGGCTACTACGAGGTTCCATGCAATATGAAAAAAATGTACCAGATAAACTGCTACAAGATCCTCTCCCATATGGAAGAAGGCATTCATGTTCAACATAAACCCTTCCTCGTTAATTTGGTCTCTCCTTTTCCTATGTTCTTTCCTATCCATTGAATGTAACCCGCAAAGCAATGGAAGAGAAGGAAGATATATTTGAATCTCTGAAGCAAAGGGAGAAAAAATTTGAATGAAATATGATATAGAGACTTCAAGAGGAACCTTGTTGTTGCTCTGATCGTTGTCATTATGATCTATAAACTGTCATCTTTTATTGAGGTGGAGAAGCCTCCAACACAAGCTGATTTATAGCATCGCGAAACTTTCGATAATCATCCACAGTATTGTATATTTGATGAGATATTCTTGCATAAGCTGAAAATGCTGATTTTGGACTATCGGTTAGGTCAAAGTCAGTTTTTGCTATTGGGGGTCTGTGATATATCGGAACCTCCACTCCAAACTCCTTTCTCAAGCGGGTCCTCAAGTCCATAGCATCCTTTTCAGAGCCAACCTTTAGAGAATCCGGTAAACCAACCATCGCCATTGCCGAGCACAATTCCGGAGGGGCACCCAAATGGGTATCCCAGGCCTTCGCCAACATCTCCCCCCTGAGAACAACAGAATCATGATTCTTTTTCCGGATGCCTTCAATACCACCCTCGAATTGTTTAACAAACTCCAACGCAGCAGGCACAGAAAGCTGCGGACTGTAGTCCCTGTTTCCAATCCAGGCAGACTCTATAGCCAATCCGTTTCCATATTCACTCGAAACAACTGGGTGATGCAGATTAGGAAGAAGTGAACGACGACAGTAGAGAAACGCAACCGACGGAGGACAAAAAAACCATTTGTGAAGATTACTAGTGTAAAAGTCCGCACTGATGTCTTGCATATCAATGTCTAAATTCCCAATAGCATGAGCTCCATCTACAAAAACCTGTTCCACACCCTCTTCCCTGCAAATCCTAATAAGCTCTTTTATGGGCAAGACAACCGATGGCATCGATGTCACATGATCAAGGACTGCTAATCTGATTCTCCCGGACTGGGTCTTACCCTGCTCCAGAGCTTTCCTGAACTTCCCAATGATCTCTTCTTTCGACGACACCGGAAAAGGCAAATGAACTTCGATTACCCGGGCACCTGCACGAACTGCATAGGCTTGGATGGCCTTCTTCACGGCTCCATAGGCATAGTGAAGCATCAACACAGCATCTCCCTTCTCAAATTTCCCTTCCATGAAACCCCAGGCAACCTGTTGCATGACTATCGCCACTGCCGTGGTTACATTATCTACTAGAGAGATTTCCTCCAAATGGGCAGCATTAACCATTTCAGATATCATCTGCCTGGACTCCGTGAGCCCCTTCCGAAGAGAGCCGACGAAGAAACTATCAGGCTGTTGTAAGAACAGGCGTGCCCACTTCGCCTGTGCAGATAATACGGAAGAAGGGCAGCACCCAAAGCTTCCGTTATTGATGCGGGCCACGCCCTTCTCGTGATGCCCAAACTCCCTTCTGATTAACCCCTCATCTTCATTTCCTTCCCTTATTTTTGCCCTTTTCAATAACCTCGGCCCTCCTGGAAAGTTATTCCCCGGGTGGAAACATCCATCTGAATCATCAATCCCCCCCATACATAAACACCCAGTCTCCCCTTCCTTCGTTTCCATTCCCTTATCCCAAACTGCTCTATTGCTCATCTAACAAGGAAGGACAAAACAAAACAAACAGGCAGAAAACTACAAAAAATACAGAGACTAATGCTACTGCAATGATGGAATACTCACCGGATTGTCCCTGAATGCCTTGCTCTGCTCATTGAGTTCCGATTGTGCTTCTAAGGCGGCAGGCAGTGAACCCTAGCGGAAATTATACCCACAGTAAAATCTCCTCATTTGAGCAAACACAAACGGTCTTATACTAAAGATAGGACATGATAAACACATTCGTAACTAATATCTGAAAGCATCTTGACCACTTCTTGCTTCTGCTTTGTCTTTCTAATGGCACAGAGCTATGTTCTCCAATTGTACTGCGTCGAGAGCATTGAACACATTCTCTGCAGGTGGATATGTCTTCGAGGGGATTTTCAAATGTCTGTTATGTTATGAGACGGTGTCGATAGACATCATCAGTCTCCGCTTCCTACCCTATGATTCCTACCCTATATACATAGTACCCACAGCATGCGTTAAAAGCCACATAACAGCCCGGGGTGTATTGCCATAGTTTATCCATTCACCTCCCACTTCTCCTACTCTCTGGCCTTTAATTATTTTTTTTGTTACTTCCACTATCATGGGATGGTCACTCTAAGCCACTTGTTCTTTGTTTTTTCATAGGTATAGGCAGAATAAATTTGCATTTCTTTGTCCTCTTGCTTTAAATGATATGGCAACATATGTGCAGGGAGGCATATTGCTTTAAGTTTTCAATTTGTTTTCGGAAACCATCTCTACTATACCATTTTGTCTTCCATGTTGATAATAATATGTTTATTTCCATTTTATCTTCCATATTGATAATAATATGTTTACAAGTAGACTTAGGAATCTAATCTTGTATTAAAAAATCATCTTTATAATAGTAGAGTTATGTCACGATTCAAGCAATTAAAGTTTTAGATCAATCAAAACTGACTTCTTATGTTGTTGAATTAAAGTTTTAGATCAATCAAAATTCTGACTTCTTATATTGTTGAATTTCGACAATTGGAAGTAAGTTTGCTACATGATTAGATGGCTTTGAAGATGAGAGGTATAGTGGTATTAACATGGTCAAATTAGTTGTCTTTCTTCTCTTATACATAAATGATATTGTCACTCTTGCAACTATTGATAATCTTCAAAAAAGATTCAAAGTTCTTCGACATTTCTACCGAAACTATGAACTAACCATTAATATTGATAAATCCAAGATTGTGATGTGTCAATTGGGTTTAGCTCGGGTGGTGGGAAGGAGTGATTGTTATCCTCCCCACCCAAGTTCAATTCCCACAAGTGACATGATGAGCTCTTAACAAGTATATTATTGTAATGGCTTAGAACCCTATTCTTGACCGACCTTGTGCCCTGAAGATTCTAGAGATTCTAGGGTTTACCCTGAGTACCATCCTCGGAATGAGGGGAAATACTCATGTGTTTTCCTTGGGATTTGCAACCTAGAAAAAAAATCCAAGATTATGATAATTAAATCTAAGAAAATAATTAACCCCCCAAATTTATATGGCGATTGTTAAGTCTTAGACAAAGCCTAGTGTTATGTATAAAATCCCTTATTAAGCACTAGATATTGAATTATTACATTTCTAATGTTGTATTTGTATGTAGGCTAGAACCCTTCATTGCACCATTTCATTATAAGTGTACTCTTTGTCTTATATATATATATATATATCAAGGAGACCTAGTCTTAGGATATTATTATCTCATCACATCTCATCTTGAACATTGAATATATTGCAAAATGAAGTTTCCCCCTTGAAGTGGATTGTTATTTGTTGATTTTCTATCACTTTCAAGGCATTGGTTCATAACATTTGGTATTAGAGCATTGATCCAAGGGTTTTGTTGCTTCAAGCAAATCATCTTAGAATTTTCGCTATAACTTTTTTTATGGGACGCTTCAGACAGTACGATTTGGAAGTTACTTAGGAGACATATCAAAGTGCCTATAGTAAAAAAATTAGGTTCTATGTCTTTATACTTTCGGAGATATAGCCTATGGAAGATATGGTTTTTAACTCATCATGAATTTAGTTTTAAACAAGTCATCTTGGAATTTTCGCTATAACTTTTTGTTTGGGAGGTTTCAGACAATGAAATTTTCAAAATTCTGAGGAGACATAGCGAATTACCCGCGGAATTTTTTTTCAAAACTTGAATCATTCTAATTTGCGAGATATATCTTGTGGAAGTTGGAGATTTTTCTAATCCTGAAATTGGTCTTAAACAAGTCATTTTGGTACTTGTGTTATAACATTTTATCAATGAAGGTTCAGACTGTGAAATTTTTCAAAAGTTCAAGAAGTCGTATCAGAGTACTACCAGCCAAAATTTCAAACTCAGAAGGGTTCAAAGTTCATAGATATATCAAGACAAAGGTCATCCATCCAAACATACTCCAAATTAAGGGTTTGAAAGGTACGTAACTTACAATTGGTATAAATGTTTATTAGAACATATGTTTCCGGTGGTTCAAAATATGTGATAAAGAGGAAAAAGAGGAGAATTATTATTTTCTCACATGGCAAACAGTTCTATCAGAAATAATATTGATACTCCTCATAAAAACTCAAACATGGCATTCAAAGAGAGTGAAGACTTAGAAAATAGGCTAACCCAATTAAAGAACCAAGTTGATGAAATGAGTGTTATTATGTTGAAACTAGTGGATTTATCACATTATCAGGAATACCTTAAAAAGGAAATAAACAAAAATCGAGAACATATGGGAAAGAGTATGAATGAAAATCGGGAACATATGGAAAAGAGGATGATTGAAAATCAAGAACGTATGGAAAAGAGGTTGAATGAAAATCGGGAACATATGGAAAAGAAGATGGAAGAATTGAAAAAGTCCATGTATGAAGTGTTCTTAAACACCCTAGATGAGAAATTCCCTAAAGGAGATAACAAGATGGATGGAAATCATTAAAATAAGGACAAAAAGATTGTTGAGACCCAATCACATATGGGGAGTACTTTGTCACTTTTGGAGAGCACAAATTATGAATCCCAAAATCATGATCATTCATTACTCCAAGATCCACATCATCAAGGCTTCAAGTCGGCACCAAGGAATTACTTCATTCTGAAGATTGATATGAGGAAGTTTGATGGTAAAGATCCTATAACATAGATATTCTAGATGGAGCAATACTTTGATCTACCCCCAGTGTCAAGCTTACAAAAGGTACCTATTGCATCCTTGTATTTATAAAATGATCAATTTGTTTGGTATCAATGACTTTATGAAAGAAAAAGAATTATATTATCTCTTGGTCCATTTTTACGAATAAATTGATATCACATCATGGGGATATTAAGAGCGGTACATTCTTTAGTCTATTGATAAATATTCGGAAAAAAAGGTCCAATTACATAGTACATTCAACAATTCCAAAAGCTCGGTCTTAGGGTAAATAATATTCACGAGGATAATTCGTTAGACCTCTTTATGGGCACTCTAAAGGAGAACATTCAACATGAGGTGCGTCCCTTTAAAACTAAATCCTTAGAACAAGATTTCAGTATGGCAAGGAAAGTGGAAAACAAAAATATGGCTACCAGAAGGGTGGCCTCTAACTGCTATAGAGAGAACCATGTTGCCTCTTCTAACCTCAATCAACCGACAAGGTTGACGCCTCAACAAATGGATGAAAGAAGAGCAAAGGGACTATGTTTCAATTGTGACAACAAATACAGTAAGGGGCGTAAATACGGTGAGAACAAATTATTCTACATAGACTGTGAAGAGGAAGAAGATCAAGAATTGGAACCATCACAAGATCTAGATCTAGAAGATACTACTCCAACGATATATTTTCATGCATTGGTCGGCATCAATACTCCACAAACCCTCAAGATACAAGGATACATCAAAAAGAAAAAGGTAACAGTGTTGATCGATTCTAGCAGTACCCATAACTTCATCAATTACAAACTAGCAAAAGATCTCGATTTGTATATCCATCACCAGAGTTTCAAGTAATGATTGCAGATGGAGGTACTATAAATTTTTCTAGGAAGTGCCATAGTATTAAGCTCAATATGGAAGAGTATTTTTTGGATAGTCTCGTCACTGCCATCCAAATGGATGGTGTTGATGGTGTATTAGGGGTCCAATGCTTATAATCATTGGGAACAGTGGGATTTAATTTTCAAGATATTTTCATTACATTTTCCTCGGAAGGAAAGGAAATTGAGAATAGAGGTATCCAAGGGGAAACCTCTAAGGTGATAAGCCTTAATAGCATGACAAAATTACTCAAAAAGGGACACCATGGTGTAATTGCACAATTGTGCTCACTAGATGTTCAAACATCTATGTCCTCTGCTCCATTGGATCTCCAAATAGTTATCAACAATCATTCCAAGGTATTTGGATAAATGCCTAAGGGTCTTCCACCTACTCGAGATCATAACCATGCTATTCATTTGCAACTAAGAAGTGTACCACTTAACATTAGGCGTTATAGGTATCAACATGCATAGAAGAATGAGATTGAACATATGATCCAAGAAATGTTAGAGGTCAACATCATTCAACCTAGACAAAGTTCTTTCTCTTTACAAGTGGTGATGGTTACAAAAAAGATGGTTCTTGTCATATGTGTCCAGATTAGAAACAACTCAACAAAATGACTATCAAAGACAAGTTTCTTATTCATGTCATTAATGAATTATTAGATGAATTGCATGGAGCAATTTTCTTTAAAGGGATGGATCTTCATTCGAAATATCATCAAATCAAAATGAGGCAAGAAGACATTCCCAAAACAACCTTTAGAACACATGAAGATCATTATGAGATTTTGGTTATGTCATTTGGACTTACCAATGCACCTTCAACATTTCAAAGCTTGATGAATTCTATTTTCAAGCCCTTCCTTAGAAAAAATTTGTTAGTATTTTTTGATGACATACTAATCTACGGAATATCTTGGGAATATCATGTACAACATGTTGACAAAGTATTACAACTATTGGAAGAGCAACAACTTTATGCAAAGCCTTCCAAGTGTGCCTTTGGGGTTCAAGAAGTGGAATATTTGGGTCATATTGTATCTCATGAAGGTGTAGATTATCTGGATTATTTTGAGAATGAAATGAAGGTGAAGATATAACAATGAAATACATAGAAATATTGCAATAAATAGAGAGATATAGTAATACACAATTTCTATTAATGAAAGAAATGTACAGTGACTGTAAAAATATAGAGTGAATGAACTCGCTAGAATGGTGGCATCTTATCTCTAAGAAGAGATGTGATGGATATGCTCATTCGCAAGAAGATGTTTAAAATGAGGCTCCAAAGGCCTCTTTAACATAAAGCATAAATGAGAAAACCATAAACATCCAAAAACCTAACCCTAGGAGATGAAACGTCAAAAGGATTATGGGCCCCCATGGGGCTAGTTAATACGTCAACTTTTCGAGGGCGTAAATTTTGCATACAATCTTCATTTGGGGCATTCGATACCTCGTCAGAAAGTTTTAGCCGAGGAGCACAACTTCCTCCAAAGTTCAAAATAATATAGGCCTCCCAAAAGTCCAAAAAACGTCATTTAGGACCACAAAACGACCCTGGAAGTTTAGGATCCAAAAAACTATAAAAAACAGCCAAAATGGAAAATTGTTCTTTGAGTTAGTGGAACAGGTGGGTGGCCACCGATATCCATTTGGAAAATTCCTTCCCCCTTAGGAAGCAATGGTACCATTGCGTCAAGTTCCCGTGGGAGATGGGGAAGATTTTGCTGAATTTGAACCTTGGTGAGTTGCTTGCCTTGCTGAAGAAGTTGTCCTTCTTAGCTTGTTGAAGGTTTCCATGAACCTGTTGTTGGAGGGGTTTGATCCATTCAACCAATCTAGTTGCATGATCTGCATGAGTGTGGGAGGACTCTATCGGTGAAGATGCAACATAAAGACCTATATCAGTGGGGGCTAATGGTTGGAACCCCAAGCATGCCTGAAAAGGGTTGTGGCCAATATATCTATGAAGGGCTATGTTATAGATTGGCTTGATTAGGCAGTGCAGAGGCACCCCCATAGGTGATGTAAGAATATCTTTGTGCTCTTATACAATCATGTCGCTCTACTTCTGTTGGATAGAAAGGTCCTGGGTCAAGATTACAATGGTTGCATTGTCCTTCTATTCACCTTCTGAATAGAATGTGAAGAGGCTAAACTTTGTGGTACGAGAGATTACTTTGCGACACTGTTTTTTCAGGACAATAGTCGGAACTACCTCTGGTATCCTATAGAGTTGACCCCTCATAGTAACAATGATACTAAGAGGTTGAGACTCATAAACAACATTACGCTTCCACATATATGATTGACCTAACAGAACATCATGAACTTCTAGTGGGGAAACATCACACAGTACCTCGTCCTTGAAAGGCTTGATGTCGTAGGACAGGCGACACTATTGGTTGACGTGAAGATCTCATCCGTGGCGAATCCACTATGTATGTGGGTGGGGTGTTGTCGGCAAATCCAATTGCTCTACGACCTCTGCTGAGATGAGGTTATTTTGGCTTCCGCCATCAACAACGAAATGCAACGGGGTCCCCTTCACCCACATATGTGAATGGAAGGGGTGCTCCCCCTCCTCGAGATCCTCTGGTTCTTCTAGATGGATTATTTTGGTTGCAATGGTGGAAGTGGGTTCTACATCCATGATTTGTTTCCTTTTAGTGTTTGTTGTAAGAAAATTTCCCTGCGGACAAGTAGATCTCCTCTTAAGAGCTAAACCCTTAACTCTAAGACAGAAGGTGCTTAACATGGACACTGGCTTCCTTTTAGATCTAATCAAGCTGATGAACAAGAGAGAAGGAGGAGGGCATGTACCTTATGAACGTCGTTTTTCCCTGCAAGGTCCAGGATGAGCTTCGATCTTGAGCCCCTTGGTAGGCCCTGCAAGACAAATAAAAGTACAAAAGACTTCCTACTCTACTGAGATTAGCTAAAACATAGATCCATCTACTGCAGACAAACTTATATGGAACAAGTACAAGTTTGAAAGAAATAGTCCAAGCATTGATTGTATTAATGAGAACAATAATGAATAATACTTACAACCATAGATGTGAGTGCAACAACTTCATCAAGCTCTCCTTGTCCAAACCCTTGCTTAAACAGTCCACACACTGAATGTTGAAGTTCCAAATGACATCTTCCTCATGAGATCATAAGTTAGATGCTTTACAATACTTTTCATCCCCTTTCACCATGAGAAGGCCTCCTTATATAGGCTTGGAGAGGCCCAACCACTTGAGATATCTTTGGGGTAAGTTGAGGATTCTCCTCCTTCAGTTATGGATCTTCCCTAAGATCATGGCTTAACCAAGGATTCAAATCCAACTACCTTCAAAGATTGAAGGAAACTCTTCCTGATTTTCCTCAACAAGTCAAAACTTGCCTAGAAAAGGTAGCGCTCCCCCAAAAGGGGCACCAGAGCACTATAACGCTCCCCTAAAAGGCTGCACAAAGCGCCAGCACTCCCTGTTAGTGTATAGAGGAGCGCTCCTCTCCAAAAATGTCTTTTGAGTGGATTTTCTAGTGGCAAAAGGTTTATAAACTTTGGTAACCCATTTCTCTTCTTCCAAATCAGTTGTTTGAGGTGTTTCAAGTGTCCTTCTGATGTCGTTATAGGCACGACATAGACAGTATGGCAGTATGTTTTTTTCCTGACACTTGCGACACTTGTGACCAAAATGCAACACTTGTAATATTGATAACGACGACACTAGGCCATTGTCGTAATGAGTAATTTTGATGTGTAATAGATTTCCCCCCAAAGTATGAAGTTAGAAGACGGGAACTGATAATCGAAATGCTTTGCAGACTTTCAAGCAAGGGTACGAACTCAGAGAACCTGACAGAAGCTGCACACGACCATTAAACAAATGTTAAGACATGCTTCAAACCCAAGGCAGGAATACCTATGCTTGAGTGATAGAGACTGTCAAGGTATGGCCGCCAGAAATACACTACGGATCCATAATTATATTGACAAAAGGTATAGCCACCGAGAATACAGTGTGGATCTATACTCCTATGACCTGAATTGATCGTAGCCACGAAGAATACACAGTGGATCTATGAGATGAAAAGACATAGCCACGACCAATACAAAGTGGATCTATGTAACAGTATATGTGTCAATGTTCAAATAAACCTCCGTCGCAACCTGGGCAAAGTACATACAAGAGTGATGACTCAACCCAGGGTCTTCTTACCGATCCCAATGTAGTACGAATCTAACCATGCGAATATATGCCCTGATGTCGAACATGGCAGAAACCACTTGATTACCGATCAATGATGTAAACCGTTAACAAGCGCGAGGGAAATCACCATTGATGTCAATGATTCCCAAGGTACCCTAGTACATTCCAACGAATGTGAATGGATGAGATGAAGTTGAACATCCGTGGAATCATCTGATCAGAGGTCAATGATGTTAACCCATTGTCAGACACGAGGAGGCCTACCATTAAGGCATGCAGGTCCCAAGGTACTAACCAGTTTCTAAGTCTAATTCTCGGATAATGTGTTGAAGTCGACAGGAACAGACTTATCGCAGGATGGCCTTGATGTATCCCCCATCAATGACACAAAATTGACACAGAGATGTAAATTGGTAGATCAAATGAACATGGACTGACACGGGTATTGAGACAAGATATTTGTGATGGCTGACTCTCAAGGCGGATACTTCCCTTGAACACTGAGGCACAACAACAGAAACATGACATGGACCAAAACATGATGATGTAGTGGATACTGTGACTTTCGTCGGGTGACCCAAAGGAGTAAGAAAAACTCAGAGGATTGGTTTAGTGCATAGGTTCAGCGGATTAATATGTGCGCAAAGACAAAATGTCGTGTTCAAGGGCGACTCTAAGAATTATTGGTAATGTTCTCAAAAAATGCTTGGCTTGCTTCCTTCAATTTTTCCCCCATCCAGATAGACGAGTACCTCTTTTTAATTTAACGAGCTCGAGGAGGGTAACACATGCTCAATATAACTCACCTTCGATAAGTTCCTCTTCCTTTGTTTAACGAACTGGAAGAAGTAAGAGTTCGGTCCCATATGGGCCCTTCAGTGTATAATTGTTTAACGAGTCCAGAGAAGGTAAACTCGGTGGTTTTTCATATTTAGAGAGTCGGTTTTTCATATTTAGAGAGTCTGGAAATGACTTAAAGATGACTCCAATGTAGTCCTTTTTCGTAATGTTAGTCTCACGAGGCTGAAAAAAGAGATAAATTATCACTCGAAAGACGCCCTTTAAAACCTTTTAACGAGTGGGAAAGGAAGCAAGATCACTCAACAATCTTTTCATGTTTAGAGAGTCTGAAAAGAGTTTAAAGACGACTCCAGGGGGTTCCTTTTTCGTGTATCCATACAGGTCCGAAAAAGAGATAAAAGTTTACCCAGATGCATTCTCATGTATTCACGAGCACGAGAAAGAACAAAGACTAAACTTGGTATGCCCCCAGCTTGAAAGCTAGTGGCTTAACTCCAGAATGATCATCAAAGGCTGAAGACATGCCCTCCAAGCTTCAATTCATTCACCGACTTTGAGGTTGTCACCAATTTCTCTACGAGATGAGAAAAAGGAGAAAGGTGGATGAAAAGAAGGTTCAATAGAGGTGACTATTTCATTTTTTAACGAGCTTGACAAAGGAAAATAACTATGCTCAGGGTTCCGGGTTCGATCCCTATATTGTTGTTTCATTTTTTAACGAGCTTGCTACAGAGAGGAAAACTATGCTCAAGGCCTCTGCTTCATTTTTTAGCGAGCTTGCTACAGAGAAGAGAAACTATGCTCGTAGCTTCTCCTTGATCATGGCTTCCAAGAGAATAACGCTCTGGAAGGATACCAAGTCAAGGGACAAAACTCGGGCATGGCTTCCAAGAGAGCTTCATTGGATGGAAGATAATCACTCTGAAAGGAACACATGTCGAGGGTCATGACAGGGATAAGGAGATCAGGCTCCAACAACCCTACCGAAGAGATCACCATGTCCACTACCGGATCCAAATCATCGGAAGTTGAAATCATAGGAGATGATGGAAAACCAACATCAGCAGGGAATATGGAGTGTATAGCTTCCCGAATTGCTTCATGAGGGGGAAGAAAAGAATATCGATGATGGTTATCATCCCGAGGTAGCTCGTCAATGCTCAACATTTCCATGATAGATTCATCTGAAGAAAAAATTGGGGAAATCTAGTCGATCGCAGATGACAAGGAACTTAACTCTGGTTGCATCGAGGAACTGTCGGGTGCCAATAGATGTTGGTCATCCGACGAGGGAGAAGCAAATTGGATAGAAAAATATGATGTTTCGGCTGGACTAAGTGGCACGGTGTCACCTAGTGCATCGAATTCCAATGGACTAGGTACAATCCAAGGGTCAGATGATTCCAAAGATTGATAAGCTGCGGTCAAATCATATCGATGGTGGCAATATGATGTGTAGTCGGTGGAAGTGGTGTAGGGAAGGTACCCATGAGGCTAGAATATTTCAGTAATCCAACACCAACGCTTTCATACGTGATCTTGTGGTCTCCCAAGAAAGGAATATTGTTGGTAGCAGGAGTGCGAGCGTCGGTCGTGCAAAAATCCAACTGATCAACAGTGACAATTTTGCCCTGATGAGGAAATTGTACACATCGAAAAATCGACGAGGAAACAACAGTCATAGCATAAAACCAACTTCTTCCAAGTAACAAATTGTAATCGAGGGGAGCATCAACCACCTTGACATCAACAGTAATAGTTTTGCCACCCAATTGGATGGGCAGGGACTGTAAAATCCCATGGGGATGAAAACCTCGCCCATCAAAGGTGCGTAACATCGTTGGGGATTTGTTAAGTGCAGGTGATTTTAAACCTTTCCAACATGCCAAAGACATGACACAAGTCGAGGCTCCCTCATCCAGAATAGTTCGGTGTATTTGTTGATTGTGAACAACAACATCAACTTGGAAAGCAAGTTGGTGGGAGAGTCAAGACGCATAATTGTCCAGGTTAAACATGATATGGTTGGACAACTCGGGATCAACAATGCCAATAGCGGCCAAGAGCGTTCTACATTGACTGGGGCAGTGCTGTAGAACTTCTAACGCAGACATAACACACGGTGCTTGAGCCAAATCTTCAACAATGTTGTAGTTCTGGGCGGCACATGAACTAGGATTAAAGGTAGCTTTATGTATAGTGCTCTTAGGAGGGCGTAAGATAGAGTCGAACGTAGGTTTCTCAATCTGAAGTGGTCCAGATGGAGGAGTAACCGATGGAGGACTAACGGAGGACAGTGATGGATACGGTAAAGTACCGGTACCGTTAGTTTCATTTCTTTTGTCAGGGTTACCTGGTGTGTCGTATGTCTTAGAGCGAGTGGTCAAATTAATCCCATTAAACATATAAATATGTGCACTTGACAAGGCCTCATCATAAGGATGGCTAGAATTTCCCCCATGAGAGGGGGTTTGAGCAACCATGGATTGTTGTTGTGGAAAAGGCTAAGTAAGCACAGCAGGTTGTGAATTTCCTTGGAAAATTTTGGCCACTTTATCGCAATGTGGACAGTCTCGAGTGTAGTGATTGTCACCACAAATGATACACGGGAATTTCAGTTTCCGTTGTGGTTGATTTTCGGTAGCAGGTGTTTGAGCTTGATTTTTTGGTTGTTCATTGTTATTGGTATTTTTTGATTTATTCTTTGTCTTCTTCTTACCTCCAGATTGTTGTGAAGGGGCAGATTGAATTGCATTCACCTCAGAGATCTGAGTTTGGGGGGAGGTAGAGGAGAGTGTGGTTGATTGGGAAGTAGATTGAGTTTTGACGGAACCGATAACGCTATTCGCATGAGATGAGGATGACGGCTTAGATGGATCGGTATTAGCTCGAGCAACATTCAGAAGCAAATCATACAAAGTACTGGATTGTGAATAAACCAAATCTAAGTACTGAGCCCGAGCAATGGCTTCTTCCTTGGTGACCGCACCACCCATAGTGACATCGCGAGCGATCGGGGGTAAAAGTGATTTAGTAACCATTCCGCCAATAATATGTCATGAATGATTACCTTGATCATCCTTCGTCGTTGTCTCCACTCATGAATATGGTCAGAGATATGCACAGTGTCAGTTTGACGAAGGGAGGTCAAGAGTTCAGTACCCGTCTCGTAGGGAATAGGTAGTTGAAAGTGCATGAGGAAAGACATGGCAAGGGAATTGAAATTATGAAAAGAAGCACGTGGTAGTTCAATATACCACTTTGCTGCTGAGCCTGTAAGTGTTCGCTGGAAAAGACGCAAACGTATAGAATCATCCATGAGGGAGTTTGATGAACACCATAAATGGAAAGTCATCACATGGTTGTTTGGATCTTCGCCAGATTTTCCATCAAATTTCGAAATATCAGAAGGAAGTTTAGCTGGAATGACTGGCCAAACTGGTGAATGAAAAATAGGATCATTAGTTAACCGAGACAAGTCTAGGAGATCTAGAGTTGCGAGGAAAGGTAGTTGTCGGTTAATTTGCGGATGATACTGGTGCGGCATAGGAACACCAGTAGGACCATAAACTGGGTTAGGTGGATAGTTGTAACCAGTAGGTCCTCCTACATACGGTTGTTGCTGGCCAGGATAAGCAGGATTTGATGATGGATGAGAAACATTTGCATAACCCGGTGGGTTATGAGCATTATAGGTCGGGTGATTTGCTTGCCCATAAGGAGGATAAACATTTTTCCCTTGAGGACGGTAAGGAGTAGATCCCGGAGGCGGATACACATTAGGCCCATGAGGAGGATAAGGCTGTTGTCCTAGAGAACTCCAGGTGGTGTTTGGGATGCTGCTCGGATAAGGTTGTTCGTAAGATGTTCCGGAAGGAACAGGATTTGATACTCCTCCTAGTGGGTTATGAGACGAGTGTCCCCCAACGTGGGGTTGAATAAAAGTGCCTCCTGGAGATACTCGCTAGGATTGTGAAGGGTTTCCAGCAAACGAAGGTTTCCCCCCTGCCAGCAGTGGATTAATGATCGGGGTATGACTGACAAATGGAGGTTTCCCTCCAGGAGGAGCATGAAAAGGGGGTTGTCCCCCGGGAGGGGTAGGTCCGCCATAGAATGGTGGTCCTCTAAGAGGGAAAGCTTCATTAGATGGTGGTTGACCTCCAACCAGTTGTGTTGGGCTGGCAGGGGTCTGCATTCTCGGGTGAAAAGATGTCCTAGCAGGATCGTGTGGAACATGTGGAGCTGTAGAGCAAAAGCTTGTAACAACGGGGGTAGAGATTGAAGTGCTTTGGAGATGAGTAGAGGTGATGAGTCCAGCATTGGGATGGACTTGTGTTGACGTAACAGTAGGGTTAATGACCTGATCGACTGGGTGATTCATGGTTTGACCAGATGGTCCTGTTTCACTAGGAGGGTCATGAGGATAAGAGGGTTGTCGAAAGGATTCGAAATGTTCATAGAGATCACGTCCCGATGAAGTCCTCCATACAGAACGAGCAGGTGTGGGATGTGTATCTACTGCGATGCTAGGATGAACATGATTCCTATACTCATCACCAAAGGTTGGTTCTGTGGATCCCATATATGTGTCGGTAAAAGTTCTCTCCGGTAAGCATGGGACCTCTTCGTCTATGACATTCCCAAGGGAGTCTAAACGAAGCAAAAGTGGTTCGAGAGGGGTTACCAACACAGATGTAGTGTGAAGAGTGGGATGTTCAACCGTAACCAAAGCGCCTTCTGAGTTATCTAACGGAGGAGCAATAACACTTCCAACGTCAGATTGATTTTCTACCTCTCCACGGTAGTTGTCTTCTGGAGGGTTAGCAGGTAAGGGTTGATAGCCTTCCGGAGGTAGCCCTTGCATCCTATGTGATCGGTGAAGACCTTTATCATCTACAGGCTCAATTTTGGAGAATAACAAAACACACTGAAAATCTAGGGCCAACTAACAAAAAGAAACAACATATGCTAATAAAATCTAGGAATCAACCAAGCAAACAAAACTTCTCTCGATGATCGTACTAGTTGGTGATGAAATCCAACGTCGCGTGATCAAGTCCAAAAGGGGCTAGGATATGGTGGAATAGTTACAATGGCGACTTGCTTAACAGACTTTCACCTTGGTGCAAGCTTCCACGTAATAATTGTGGATTTACCTTCCAAGGAGCCCGAGTGAGTTTGACCAATGTTTGTTCCAGGTACAGTGAGACTTCCCTTCACCGTCACCTTGTGTAAGTACCTAAAGATTATGACAACTAAAGACACCAATTCACAGTTAGTTCCTGGGCGGGTACAGTCAATAATCCGATCCGAACGTATGGGTAGGATAACAAGTCTGAAATCAACCCGAGAGGCTCCCACACATAATCACGGGTATACCTTCAAGTGACCCCCAATATACGATCTGACCACTACAAACAATTGAACCACGGAGGGATAATCTTCATAATTCGCCCGAATGCGACCTCGTGTGTAACCCCCGTGTGAGAGGGGCATCCCAGAAAACCTATACGACAATTGGATTTGACTCTCCCTAGCTCAGGATGCTAATGTTTGTTTTGAAAAATTTGGAGAGTTGTACTCACAACCGAATCCAAAGTGCTAATCCTAGCCTAATGTTGGTGGAAGATCCTAAAAATAAAAAATGTTCTAGATAATTTTTTAATTACCGTTCGTTTTACAACTGTTCTTTACTCAAAGGGTGTATGAAAGTGAAACTGATGGAATGATGACTCAATCCCCCAAAAATGCATAAAAGATGATGTGCAATCGTTTCTTTTCAATGAATGCATATTTAAGGGAGAGAGAAAGAGTTGTTTTCACTATCAAACACTAATATGGAATGTCTTCAATCAATTTGTTCTCAATCAAATCCAATGTAATGCTAAAACATTTCAAAAATGCCTTCTAATATGTAAACCAATCACTAAGATGTATCTTTGTTGTTTGTATGCGAATGATGATTAATTCAATACAAAACTTCTCCTTCCAACTAACTTTTTAGATCAAGGAGATTCGGACAAGTATAAGCAGATTTCACACAAACAACACACCCTCTTGCTATGATTGAAACAAGAAGCAAAAAGAAAACAAAATATAACAAAGAAAATAAAAAATTTCACACAAAAGAAAGATGCTAAGAAAAATGACCTCAAAGAACCAAATGAGATGATTCAAAGATTTCTGACGTTCTTCACCACAGTTTTCACTCAGTCAGATAAGAGAGAAGAAAGCAGTGGATTGATTCCAAGTTCACACCAGAAGAAAAAAAACTCAAAATAAGGAAGAAGGTCACAAAATCTGAACATCAAAAGTGCTTGTTTCTCAGAAAATAGAGTGTCAAAGGTCAATAGGAAGATGTACCGAAGCACAAAGAAGTTGAGCAAGGGTAAAAACAGAGATTGGATTTCAGAAAACACAACCCTAGAAGATTTTTTGCAGAGGAAAAGGTAGCGCTCTAGTGTAAGGGGCACCAGAGCATTATAACGCCCTGTGCAAAGCCAACGAGGGGTGCCAACGCTCTGATAACATAGGCAGGGGAGCGCTGGTGTCTTAAAACCCAGAAAATTGTCAAAAAAAAAAAAAAAAACTCAGTCAAACTTTGTCAATCACAATGGATGTGATGGAATAAGGATCCAATCTGCATATTCAATCAGACATACGGGGTGAACAAGGTCTAAAAAGAACGAAGGGTAAGACAAGGTCTGTGAGGAAAAACAAAATTGAAAGCTTCGATTCGATCCCCAGTGGAGCCGCCAATTTATGTTGTAGGAAAATCTCCCTGCGGACACGTAGATATCCTCTTGAGAGCTAGACCCTTAACTCTAAGACAGAAGGTGCTTAACATGGACACTGACTTCCTTTTAGATCTAATCAAGCTGATGAACAAGAGAGAACGAGGAGGGCATGTACCTTATGAACGTCGTTTGTCCATGCAAGGTCCAGGATGAGCTTCGATCTTGAGCTCCTTGGTAGGTCCTACAAGACAAACAAAAGTACAAAAGACTTCCTACTCTACTGAGATTAGCTAAAACATAGATCCATCTACTACAGACAAACTTATATGGAACAAGTACAAGTTCGAAAGAAACAGGCCAAGCATTGATTGTATTAATGAGAACAACAATGAAGAATACTTACAACCATAGATGTGAGTGCAATAGCTTCATCAAGATCTCCTTGTCCAAACCCTTGCTTAAATAGTCCACACACAGAATGTTGAAGTTCCAAATGACATCTTCCTCATGAGATCATAAGTTAGATGCTTCACAATACTTTTCATCCCCTTTCACCATGAGAAGGCCTCCTTATATAGGCTTGGAGAGGCCCAACCACTTGAGATATCTTTGGGGTAAGTTGAGGATTCTCCTCCTTCAGTTATGGATCTTCCCTAAGATCATGGCTTGACCAAGGATTTGAATCCAACTTCCTTCAGAGATTGAAGGAAACTCTTCCTGATTTTCCTCAACAAGTCAAAACTTGCCTATAAAAGGCAGCGCTCCCCCAAAAGGGGCACTAGAGTGCTATAACGCTCCCCTAAAAGGCTGCACAGAGTGCCATCGCTCCTTGTTAGTGTATAGGGGAGCGCTCCTCTCCAAAAATGTCTTTTGAGTGGATTTTCCAGTGGCAAAAGGTTTATAAACTTTTTTAACCCATTTCTCTTCTTCCAAATCAGTTGTTTGAGGTGTTTCAAGTGTCCTTCTAATGTCGTTATAGGCACGACATAAACAGTATGGCAGTATGTTTTTTTCCTGACACTTGCGACACTTGTGACCAAAATGCAACACTTGTAATATTGATAACGACGACACTAGGCCATTGTCGTAATGAGTAATTTTGATGTGTAACAGTGTTTTCTAAATCATAGTTTGAGTTAGGGTTCGACTCTTTTTCTTTGAGCTCGGCCACCAATGATTGTTTTGAGTGACATCCATCGGTGTTGTGCCAAGGGATTTTGTGGAAGTCACACCACTTACCAGTGTCGTCCTTCATGTTCTCGTTACCCTTATTTTCCTACAGCGTGGACTGGTTTTCTTGAGGTTTGTTGTTCTGTGAGTTAGGGCCGCCTTTATCATACTTTGGTTGTCACGGATTTGTAGACCCAAACTCCCATTTGTTCTGCTGCTTAAATTTTTGCTCGATTTTGACAACATATTGATAAGCAGACCCTAGTGATGAGATATCCAAAAACTCCATTTCAGTTTGGATGTACCTGTGTAGAGCCCCACGGTATTTTAGAAATAGACGCAACTCAAACTCTTTTATAACCATGTTGGTGGGCAAGGTATGGAAGGTATTTGTGAACTCCGACATTGTTTAGCCCCTCTCTTGACGAAGTGTGGTACATCTCATGTACTGGTCGTCATAGTTTCCAACGGGGTAATATTGTTCCTTGATCACATCCATAAAAAAATCCCAAGTGGGTTCGGCCTCAAACATTCCATACTCCTCTGTGGAATTTTTCTCACAATATGTTTCACACCAATTTTTGACATGGGGGACATCCTTAAGGTGCGCAAAGGTGATATTTTCCCTCACAATTTTTTTTTGGACAGAGAAGTAACCTTCTAGCATATTTAACCACTTTTCCAAAGCATCTGCATCTATCTGACCTTCAAACACAGGAATATCATAATCAACTTGTACCTTGAAATAGGTGGCGCTTCCAAATGGGTTGCTTGATGAAGACACGTCTGTTGTTATCGACAATCATCAAAGTATTTGGGAAAAATTTTGCATCATTTCGTCCCTCTGTCACATGAGGGCTTCCTCGAGTAACAGACTAATAGAATCTCTTGCTCCCCTGTCTCTCTTTTCTTCTACCATGGGAGGCTGGTTGGGCTAGCGAGAGCAGTTGTCCTAAAGATAAACTAGCTCGAGACCCAACTCTCTATACATTGACCTCATCAGGGACATGCACTAAGAAACGACAAGGAGCAACCTGCTCTGATACCACTGATCCAAATTATTTTGAGAATGAAATGAAGGCAAAGATATAACAATGAAATACATAGAAATATTGCAAGAAACAAAGAGATACAGTAATACACAATTTCTATTAATGAAATAAATGTATAGAGACTATAAAAATACAGAGTGAATGAACCCTTTAGAATAGTGGCAGCTTATCTCTGAGAAGTTATGTAACAACTACACTCATTCGCAAGAAGATGTTTACAATGAGGCTTCAAAGGCCTTTTTAACATAAAGCATAAATGAGAAAACCCTAAACATCCAAAAACCTAACCTCGGGAGATGAAACACTAAAAGATTTGTGGTCCACAATGGGGGTAGGTTATACGACAACTTATCGAGGGTGTAACTTTGCATACAATCTTTGTTTTGGGTGTTCGATACCTTGTCGCAAAAGTTCTAGCTGAGGAGTACAACTTTTGCAAAGGGCCAGGGAACTCTAGGGCCCCCAAAAGTCCAAAAAAATGTCATTTAGGGCCTCAAAACGACTACGAAAGTTTGAGACCCGAAAAACTATAAAAAACTGCCAGAATGGAAAACTGTTCTTTGAGCCTGTTGAATAGGTGGGTGGCCATCGATATCCATTTGGATCATTCCTTCCCTTTAAGAAGCAATGGTCCCCATTGCGTCAAGTTCCCGTGGGAGATGGGAAAGATTTTGTTGAATATGAACCTTGGGGAGTTGTTTGCCTTGCTGAAGAAGTTGTCCTACTAAGATTGTTGAAGGCTATCACGAACCTGTTGTTGGAGGGGTTGGATCCATTCAACTAATCTAGTTGCATGATCTACCTAAGTGTGTGAGGAATTTGTCGGTGAAGATGCAACATGAAGAGCTATATTAGTGGGGGCTAATGGTTGGAACTCCAAGCATGCCTAAAAGGGGTCATGACCAATAGAGATATGAAGAGTTGTGATATAGCTTGGATTGATTGGGAAGTGTGGAGATACCCCCATAGGTGAAGTGAGAATCTCTTTGTGCTCTTCTAGAATCTTGTCGCCCTGCTTCTACTGGATAGAAAGGTCTTGGGTCAAGGCTACAATGGTTGTAGTGTCCTTTTGTTCACCTTTTGAACAGATTATGAAGAGGCTAAAATTTGTTGTAAGAGATATTACTTTGTGACAATATTTTGTCGAGACAATAGTTGGAACTACCTTTGATATCCTCTAGGGCAAACCCCCTAGAGTAATAATTACACTACGAGGTCGAGACTCATAAACAACACGACTCTTCCATATATACAACTGGCTTAACAAAACATCACAAACTTCCATTGGGGCAACATCACACAATACCTCATCCTTGATGTCGTAGGACAAGAGACACTGTTGGCTGACACAGAGATCTCGTCCCTGGCGAAGCCACCCGATGTTGTATGGTTGCAGGTGTGGTGTTTTTGGCAAATCCAACTGCTTTATGACCTCTACTGAGATGAGGTTATTTTGGCTTCTTCTATCAACAACGAAATCCAGCGGGGTCCCCTTCACCCACATCTGTGAATGAAAGAGGTGCTCCCCCTCCTCGGGATCCTCTAGTTTTTCTGGTTGGATTATTGTTGTTGCGATGGTGGAATTGGGTTCTACATCCATGATATGTTTCCTTTTATTGTTTTATGAATCATAGTCTAAGTTAGTGTTTGACTCTTTTTCTTTTAGCTCGACCACCAATGATTTTTTTGAGCGACATTCATCGATTTTGTGCAAAGGGCTCTTATGGAAGTTGCACCACTTCCCAGTGTCCTTCTTCGTCTTCCCGTTACCCTTCTTTTCCTGCAACGTGGACTAGTTGTCTTGAGGTTGGTTGTTCTTTGAGTTAGGGTTGCCTTTACCATACTTTGGTTGTTGCGGATTTGTAGACCCGAATTCCCACTTGTTCTGCTACTTAAATTTCTACTCGATTTTGACAACATATCAATAAGCAACCCCCAATGATGAGATGTCCATAAACTCCATTTCGGTTTGGATGTACCCGTGTAGAGCCTTGCGGTACTTTAGAACCATAATTCACTCAGAGTCTTTGATACCTAGCTTGGTGTGCAAGGTATGGAAGGTATTTGTGAACTCTTGCATTGTTTGGCCCATCTCTTGTCGTAGTGTGGTCCATCTCACGTAGTAATCGTGATAGTTTCCAATAGGGTAATATTGTTCCTCGATGGCATCCATAAAAAAATCCCAAGTGGGTTTGGCCTCAAACATTCCAAACTCCTCCATGGAATTTTGCTCACAGTAAGTTTCCCACCAACTTTTGACATGGGGTGTTACACACCAAAATTCCACACTTAAGTACCTCACCCTAAGTGTCGCAAGTTTTGTAAAAGTGCCACATACACCGACACCATTAAAGAACATTTGTCACAATCCCTAGTCAATGTGGAGAAGAAATATATTATATGAAGGTCAAAATACTATGTGCACATAAATGATTTATTAATATTCTTAAAAAAGAAATTAATTTAGTGTGAGAACCCACCTCACATTTGGTTTCCTATTTTCAAGGAGAGGTTGAGAATCTCATGGATGGTTGAGATATTTTGTCAAACCAAAATCCTAATTTGGTGGATCTTCAGAGATATTTCCTCCTTAAAATCCTTGAGAGATATTTTCTCCCTAAAATCCTTCAGAGATATTTTCTCCCTAAAAATCTTGGAGATCCCATTTTAGTGGATCTAATGAGTGATCTTCTCCATAGTGGTTAAGCCTCCAAATCCTATATAATGAGGGCTTTCCACGGAGAAGAGGAGGAAGCTTTTGGATATAAAACTTATGATCTTGGGAGCATCGTGCAAGGGCTGGACAAGGGGGACTTAGAGAAGTTGTTGCAACATCATCCATGATTGTAAGTATCTCTTTAAAGTTCTCATCAATATACTTGGCCTATTCCCTTCAAGCTTGTGTATTTTTGCATGTGCTTGTCGATATTGGTAGATGAATTTATTTAATCTAATCTCGTAGAGTAGGAGTTCTTTGTCTCTCTTTGTTGTCCATTGTATTACTGGTATCAAGTTGTGTTGAAGAGTTTGGAGATCAAGCTCAGATTGGGAGCAACGAGGACAAACTACAAAATAAGGTGCATCACACTTTCTTCCATCTCTTTCTCTTTTTGATTAGTTAAACTGATTTCAAAGGGATGTTAGTGTCTATTTGTGTTTTTCTGTCTTGGTACTGTTGAAACAAATTTAATTTTTTTTTATCCCTAAGACCTAAACTTTCCTTTTTCAGGTTTCGGCTTTTCATAAAGCATAAGCTTTGTTATCCTTCCCAAGCGCCCGGTACCGATTTCCCGAAAAAAACTTTATTCTTTAAATAGTAAAAGGCAAAAATCCTAAAATGCTATCAAAATCCCGACGCATTTTCTATAAAGTTATTTTAATCATGATAAACTTTAAACCTAATGGAGTTAAGATTAACTTTAAAAAGTTTTCGGGATTTGGGGTTTGCTGAGAACATATATTTCAATAAATATTGAATCACGAAATCCCGATCCCCGATTTTTCGAAAAAATGAGGTTAATCCTTAATCCTAATTAATTAATTCACTAACACAAATTAATTAAGTCTTAAGTTAATCATTTCGCGATTTCGAGATTCGAGGTTCATCGATAACATATCTCTTGTCAACAAGATCCCCGAAACACGAAATTCCGACCCATAATTTGCGTCAAACTGTTAATCCTGTTTTATCCTTAATCCTGATTAATTAGTTGACTAAAATGGAATTAAGTCCTAAGTTTAAACGTATCGTGATTTCGAAAATCGGGATTCAACGATAACATGCCTCTTGTCATGACGATCCCCGAAATCCCGAAACACGAAATCCTGACTCAAAATCTATGTTAATCTGAATTAATTTTGTTTAGTCCTTAATCCTGATTAATTAAGAAATTAGTTAATCATATCGCGATTTTGGAAATCGGGATTCATCGATGACATACTTCTTGTCAACACGATCCCCGAAATCCCGAAACACTCAATACCGATCAATTATTTTGCTAAACCGAATTTAAGTCTTAATTAATCTTGTCGCGATTTCGCGATTTCGGAAGTTGGGATTCAGTGATAACATACCTCTTGTCAACTCAATCCCCGAAATCTCGAAACATGAAACCTTGACTCTTAATCTATGATTAGTACAAATTAACTCTTTTTGAGAGCATGATTAATGACAATCAATCTTTTTAAGTTTTGTTCACGTTTCGGTTTCCGATTGAATGAAATGTTCCGATTTTTGAATTCAAAAGCGCCAAAATGCGGCCACTTAAATAAAGAATAACTTGTGATATGTGACACTAATGCGTATCTCAGTAAATATCTACCACATTAAATGTCTTGAATTCTTGTCAGTTGCGTCAGTCCCGTCATTGTTAAATGAGTTAAAGGAGAGTTGGAAGGTCTGTGTTTCTCAACATTTTCTTTTGCATTCTATCAAGCGCAAGAAGCACTCAGCCGAGCTCATTCACTCCTTTTCTATGACAGGTTTTCCATCTAACGTAAAGTTACGACACCGAAGAAGAGTGAAGACACATAGGAAGGAGATATCATCTCCAACACTACACCACACGATATAGACTCCATTAAATCTTGGACACAAATCTTTGAACTCCTGGAATTCGAATTCAAGAATTCTTATATTGATTCTGATAATCACTTTCGGGATATAGCGGAATCAAAGCTTCATAAGATCGCGACGCGCCCTCGACTTTTGGTGTATAACGATATGATCAGTTGGGCACTGGAAAGGGTTGATATTCTGACGAGGAGCATCTTAAATAATCAAAGGGTCATTGTCGGCTCGTTCAGGCCAGAACATATACAAGTAATGTATAAGCTCTCATCGAATCCTAAGTACACTTTTAATGCCGAGTTTTTAGCTGAATTTCAAAGGAAGGAGTGTACTGAGGCAGACTGAACTTATCCTGATTTAATTAGAGATTGTTCAAGATGTCCATCAAAGTTTAGGGTTGATACCCATGGGGTTTATGCCACGACATCTTTGAATGAATACATGGTCTATGTAGCTATTATGTTGTGTAGACTGTTTGGGAGAAAGGATCCCTGTCATTTTCATGCAGATTGGGTGCCCTTTTTAGAAGAATCTTCAGAAGGATTCACTTTCAACTAGAGTAAAATTCTATCTGATAACCTAGGTCAAGAAGTTTCAAACTACAGAGTTGTGAAATCTAAAGGTCAACCAGTGGCCTTTTATATGTCAGCATACATTATGGATGCAGTTTGCTTTATGACTCCTTTTCCCTCGATGAATTGGAGTTGGACTATAACTTGCCCCGAGCCCATTCATGAATATCATTCTACACTTTGGGAAGAAAATGCTAAGAATGCATTTTACGAAATTTGTCATTTCGTAATAATTCCAATGCATAACATGTTTTATGGCTGTGAACCCCTTCGCATTTCTGAGTCAGTCACAGGAAATCTCAAAGCAATAGCCGACTGGTTTATTGATGAGAACTTTTCTTATGTTAGGGTTTATGGGTGCTCAATTCCCCCTCACGCACTTCCGAAATTCCTCCCGGACAGATTGGTATTGAGGGAGGTAGCACATCAAATAGTGAAAGGTGGTATTGGAATAGAGCTAAAAGTAGCTCAAAAGAAATTTTGGCCAATCTTCCCTGTGTATGTCGGGAAATTTTTGTTACTGAACCTCGACCATTCTAAAGTAGAGGCTGAAGCATTAGAAGAAATAAAACTGGTAGATATTGAGCACAGAAAGCATGACCCCTATCAATTAGTAAGCAAACATTTGATGCACTGTAATTTGAAAGCTTATGAGCATGAAACATCTGTGTATGATGACATTTTCAAGGAGGTTAAAACTTATGAAGAAGTATTGAACAGGGTACAAGCCTTGTCATCTGACTCACAGGTTGGTCTCAGGTCATTCCAGAGTCATAGACGAAGTTGTTTACCAAAGAGTTTGCAGGGAAAATCCATAACCCCTCCAGAGCAGGAAGGGCCTCCTCCAGGCTTTGAAACAAATGTACAGGATAAAGCAAATACAAAAGGAAAAATGAAGGAGGGTGAAATGCCTTCACAAGAAACATAAGTCCCCCAGATTGAAAAACCGGAGGCAGGGAAAGGAAAGGAAATAGAAACACCTTCAGAAATCCCTAAGAGTTTTCCAAAAAAGGTAGGAGGAACAACATCGACAGAGCTTGGAAGTCCCATTACTTCCTTGACTCCATTGCAATCTACTTATGGAAACCCCCACGAGGGAGCTTTATATGTAAGTGATCTTGAGCCTATTTCTAGAGATGAGATTCCTCCTTCAAATTATTTTTACAGTAAGAAGAGAAAGGAAATCCTTAAACAGGAAATTCATCCAAGAGGAGATATGATGGTTAAAAAGCATAGGGTCATTATAGATGGACAAAAACTTAAAGAAGGAGAATTCGCTACAGAAATAGCAGACACAATGGGAGCTTTAGCATCGACGAATTTATACTTTGTGGGCAATTTGACAACTATGTTGGAACAAAAATACCAAATGATAGCTCAGCTGCAGGGTCAATTGAAAGAGACTAAAATAAATATCAGTTGGGGAATAAAAAAGGGTCTAGAACAAGCTAGATTGAATGATATCCAAGAGATCCAGAAAATGAAAGCAAGCTTAGAGGAAGCAAATCAGAAAATACAGGTCACTCAGGCACAGGTCCTAAAGCAAGAAGAAACAAATAAACAATTACAAGATAAGATTAGTTCCATTTCAAATCAAGTGGTAGAGCTTGAAATTTTCCAGGCCCAGGTATTGGGAATACAATTGAAGATAGAAGAGGAACAACAGGGAGTGTTTTTTAATCTGGAAATTATCCAGAATTATTTTCAGGAAACTAATAAATCCTTGGAAGATATTCTCTAGAAAGAAAGAGAAGTAAAAGTGGCTAGAACTACTTTCCAAAAAGCAGTGGCCTTCTCAACAAAGGAGGAGGTCGAAAAGATTCAAAAACTATCTGTTTCAGAGCAGGTTAAAGGAGATGTAATACTCAAGGTGTGGGAGGTAGACCTTGCAGAAAACAAAAGAATAACCAGAGAGGTCAATGATGATTGTCAAGGAATTTTTGATCTTTTAGAAAAAGCTTCTTTGAATATTGGAAAAAACGACTGTCTCGGTTGTTAGGGGAAATTAATATTGTCAAGCATCGGTTAAGATTTAAAGAAGAGCTGGAGGAAATGCAGGTGGAGATCCCAAAAATAAAGGTAATCAATGTCACCGAAATCGACAAATGGATAGTGATGCCAAGCTTAAAGTTGCAAACTATTAAGTTCAAAAGGAAAATAATTGAAGATCGTCTACCAGAACTGCAGAGAAAGTTTTTCTTATTTGAAGCAAAGGATATTCCAGAAGCTCCTAGAGTTTTAGTACAGTTCCTGGGAAAATGCGTTCGTTGTCTTAAAGCAGAAGGAGCAGGTTCATCAACACATACATGAAATACTCTTTTGAAGATTTTCATCATTAGAATAATAAAGCAATTAGAAAAGAAATGCAAATGGTTTGACATTGTTCATCCATGTAACCGTAGTCTTAGGAAGTTGGTTAATCACCATCGGGAAAAATATTTGATTATCATGTATAAATATGTTTTCACAAGACTGAGAAAAGGCTTTTTGGTTTTTGAGAGAGCAGATTGTATTAAAAAGTGTTCCAATCCACTGTGATATAAATAATACAGATGAGATTCTGAATCCTGCCAACTTGAAGCTATGTGTTCTTTAACCTTGTTGACAATATTTTTCTATGTTTCTCTTTCAATGTCTTTCTAATGAATGATCAACTAGAAGTTTATTTCATACATCTTTTATAGTTTAAATTGATTTGGTTATCAAATTATTTACAGCTTTTCCTCTGAAATTGCTATCAGTGATTTTAAGACCTGTAGATCATTTGAACGATGATATTTAACACTTCATTAGAAATCTCGTGTTCCTCTTTACTTCCCGATACAATATGAGATTTTTTCGTGATTAAAGCCTCATATTTTTTCAGTAGTATTTCTTTGTTATTTTACTATTCTCAATTTGTTTCAAGTCCAGGAAACGGCCTCAACTGTTATTATGTTATTATTTTGAATTTCAAAACTATTTTTCCTATTCTCATCTCTTAAAAACTGAAGTAACAATTCATCGAATTCTTTCATAATTAAATAAAATTTTACTCTCCATGACTGTCCCAAATAACAGACAACCCAACATAGAACCTGGTCTCCAAGATCAAACTAGCATTGCTTTAAACCTTTTTAACACTATTTTTCAAACAACAACTAACTGGGCTGAATTAAAACGTTCATGGGCTGCTATTGAGAGAGATATCAGTATCCAAGAACAACGAGAAACTAGACAGAGGCAATTGAGGAACTGACATTGATTTACCCTTCTTTTTTATTCTTACCTTTTAATTACCTTTACCTTTACGGATGCCTTGACGATATACTTTACAGCCTTAAAGTATAAACTCAGGAACAACAGGTACTAGGGGTCTAGAATCCAAGGGAGAATTCGCTCGTCCGCAGGGAAATTATTCCATAACATAAATTGGCGACTCTATTGGGGAAGGACATTGACTTGTCTTTCCTTGGATCGTCTGAACCTTTTCCTTGTTTGATCTTGTTTGATTGATTGTTTCTAGGTCTTCCCTCTTCCCTCTGCTTCACCAAGCAGTAATCATAACTTTTTTTTTTTTTAATATTGGGGGAATCGGCAACTCACGGTTCTCGTACTCGTGTGACATGGGGTCGATTCCTGTCCGCTACTACTATAACCCCAGGTGCGCCACACATCCCGCAAGCATGGAGCACAAGTAAATGAGGGTGAGAATCGAACTTGAGACCTCCTATACATATTTCCTTCCATTTACACGACACTTGCCAATCGGTCTACACCCTTGCGGGCAGTAGTAATCATAGTTACCAAGCCAATCTCTGTTGATTTTTTTTCTTTTTTAACCTCATTTTCAAGCATCTATAGGACTAGCGCTCCCCTAGAGTGGCTATCAAAGCATTGGTTATCTGATCAATGCTCCCCTTTGGTCTCTTAGGGAGTGTTATAACACTATGTCTCTTTGTTTTAGGGAGCGTTGCTCTCTGGTTTTGGGCAGATCTAGGGGATTTTTCTCTGTTTTTCTCAGCCCTTTGTTGGAGTTGTTTTGCCCAGAGTCTATACTTTTGCTTGTGACTTTGTTTGGGTTGAGGATTTAGTTCTTATCACTTCTTTCGTTGTCTTGATTGATCTTGCAACCTTTTCCAAATTGCGGGATTGATTTGCCTTATTTTTCTTGGTTTGGTTTGAGTCTTGTGAAGTTTCTGGTTATCTGACTAATTGAAAAGGTATGCAAAAGGTTTGTTGGTCTTAAGTTACTTTTTAAATCTTTCCTCTTTGAACGATTTGAGACTTTATGCTTACCACGACCTAGCTTGGATTGCTCTTTCTTGCTGCTTGTTTTGTCAAGACATTTGAGTGATTTCTTTTTCTCCCTATCATTTTTTGTATTCTTCTTTGAACTTTCTTGTATTCCTTGAATGTTTGTAGATTGTCGAATCCTTTATTGAGTTCTCGATTGAACAAGTTATCTCTTACTTGATTCCTTTAGTTCTAATCACTTTAAGTGCACTTTGTTTGATTTTTTTCCCTCATAGTTCTTTGTATCAAACTTAGATCTCTTTCATTTGAAAGTTAAGAAACGAAAAGTTTGCATATCTCCTTGCATAGTTAATCAAATGAAGAAATTTTGCAGTCATTAAAAATTTTGCTTTGGTTTATGTTTGAAAAAAGAGCTAATTTTGCATGTGCATTTCGGTTTTCAGAAACATTTGCTTGGTATTTTGGCATCATATTGATCCCAGAAATTGAAAGTTGCATTGTTTTGAGTGTTTGCTTGTGATTAAGAAGAATATAACTCTTCTCCTTCCCATGCATAGAATTCATCGAAAGAAAGAATTGCATAGCATTCTTTTGCATTCTTTTGGAGTCGAGTCTCTTACACATCATCAGTTTCATCTCCGTGAACCCTTTGAGTTAAAATCCATTAAAATCAACCACGTGCTAATAAAATCAACTCGAATATTTTTTGTTTTTAGCACACCAACGGTAGCTTAGGATTAGGGTCTTTGGACTAAGTGAAGTGAGTAAATTTTCCAAGACTACTAAAGAGACTGTAGAACACTAAAGAACGTGTAAATCCAACTTTCGTATAAGCATAGCTGGGAACCCCCTATCACACAGGGGATAAACACGAGGTCGCGTGTGAGAGAGAAGTGAAGATTACCCCTCCAAAGCTTAACCAATTGTAGTGGAAAGATCGTATATTGGGGGTTATTCTTGAGAAACCATTGGTTTCATTTGGTCTTGGTGCTTCGTGAACTCTGAATTCGTTCGGGGTCCTCTAGAGTCCTACCGGTCCACTTGTCTTCAGTTCTTTTGAAGATATTCAAACTTTGATATCCTGACCATACGTTCGGTCCTAAATGTCGACTGTACCCCCCRGAGGCTGACTACGAGTTGGTAACCTTAGTGGCCTTTCCTAGGTATCTACAAAGGTGACGGTGGGGAGATTCCCACGGTACCTAGGGAAAACGTCATATCACACTCTTAGTACCCTTGGAGGGTGATCCCACGAAAATGAGGATTGCTTGCACCGAGAAGGGTTGTTATGTGGAGRTCGGGGTAACTACTTCTCACTTCTTCATTGGCGGATTGATATCTCATCTTCAGGAGATCCTTAAATCTATTGTTGCTTGGTTGATTGCTTTTATTTTTCATAGGAGTGTGTTTCTTTGTTTTGCATAGTCGACCTTAGGATCAAAATTTTCACAGTATACAAGGTATGGAACCTGACACTCAGGAACCATAGCATAATCTTTCTTACGAAGCAATGATCATAGATCACACTTCTGAAACTAGGAGCATCACTCCTGGAAGTGGCCATCACGTTGAAGAACTGGTCCCAACCTTCGTAGAAATCTTGGCATCTTTTGTGAATCCTTTGTTTACTGATCCACTTGGCCAACCACTCTTCAATCCACCATCCACGAGATATGTTGATTCCTTTTCTTCTTACTATTACCACCCAGTTCAACCACTACACCATCCTTTGGAATGAACCCACCGATTTTTGGTTTTCCTAAAGGACTTGGGAATTCATCTTTTTCCACAACTCTCGTAGTTGATACTGTTGGTGCTTATTCTTTATCAGAAACATCAGTGACCCAGGTGACCCTGACTCAACCGCTTGCGCATTTATCTCCTCTTGCACATGAGTTAGGTAATATTCCTACTTCATTTTTTCCACACATGCACACGCCAAGTGATTTACTTGGTCATTCCATAGGTCAAATGGCCAGCAGTCAATTCGTTCACACAACCACGGTTACACAAGCTACTCAATCTCCATCTCACACATCACAAATTAGTACTCCCTACATTGGAGTTCAATATTCAATCTGAGGCCAACCTTCAATTGGGGGGCAACCATCAGTTGCAGGGAAAATTTTCACTGGGGGGAAACCTACATGGTTGCAACATCAACCATCATGGGGGAAAACCACTCCTGTAAGTCCTTCTATCCCTACTATCACTGGCATGTATCCTGTAGATCCATATCTAGGAGTTGTGAATCCTTTGTGGACTCAACCCAATCCGACGGGCATTCCTCCGCAAAGAACTATGACCTATCAATCCATAAACCCCACAATTCAAGTGAAATAGTCCCTTCCACTGCCATACATAGGGGGACCAACCGGTCAACCGCAGTACGTAGGAGGTCCATCTGTTCAATCATAGTACATGGGTGGAAAAATAGGACAACCACCTTACATAGGTGGATAACCTGGACAACCATCGTATATGGGAGGACCATCTAGTTTTGTCACCTCACCACAACCTGGATACGGTCCTACTTGTGTTCCTACGCAATATGATTATCACCAATATCAACAACCTAACTGACATCTACTGCTCTTGGCTACGTTAGATCTTTTAGATCTGTCGCTTTTAACAAACGATCCCATCCTTCGTGCCCCGTTTTGGCCCACCATCCCTGCCAAATTACCGTCCGACATTCAGAAATTTGACGAAAAACCTGGGGAAGATCCTAACAATCATGTTATGACTTTCCACTTATGATGTCCTTCCAGCTCTTTGATGGACAATTCCATTCGTCTTAGACTTTTTCAGAGAACACTTACAGGTGCGGCAACAAAATGGTACATTGAACTGTCATGTAACTCTTTTGTTGACTTTAATTCTCTTGCCATGGATTTCCTGACGCATTTTCAGTTTCCTATACGATATGAGACTGGTACAAAACTTTTGACCTCTCTCTTGAAATCCTCTTCCACCCATATCTCTGATCATATTCATGAGTGGAGATGACAGAGACGGTTGATTAAAGCTCCAATTCTGGACCAACTCCTCGCGGATTGGTTTACAAAGTCGCTCTTGCCTACCATCACCCATGATGTTTCTATAAGAAATGTAGTTACCGAGGAGCAGGCTATCAGCTGTGCACAATATTTGGACTTGGTTTACTCCTAGTCTGACACACTTTACAATTTGATCCCTAATGCTCCTCATCCATTGAATGATCCGTCAAGACCTGCTCTGGAACCTAATTCCCTTCCAAACACCACAACTACTTTCACTCCTGCTCAAACCTCCGAGGTGAATGCGGTCCAATCCACTTCATCTTAGTAACTAGGATGTAAGAAGAAAAATAAAGGAAAATCCAAGAAACCTTCTAATGAGCAGGATAATCCTAGGTATGTTGATACTCAACCGACAAGGAAACCTAAATATCCTTGTATGATTTATGGGAAAGATGACTACACGAAAGACTGCCCTCATTGCGAGGTTGTCGCTAAATATCTGAAGGGTACCTCCCAACTAGTTCAGTAGCAACATTTGGTTGCACAAAACCTTGTCTCTCCGCAAGGAGGCAACCAGGTCATTCCCACCATGGGGATGCTTCCACAAGCGCCTCTGAGGTTTACATGTTTAAGATGGTTAATGTCACAACTCGTGCAAATACATATGACACTCCTCCAGGTGATAAGACTAATGGGAAGGTTGTCGACCAACCTTCTGATACTACCCCTCCTCCATCTGCCAATCCTTTTCATATTGAGAAGCCAATCTCTGACGCAACATTACGCCCACCCAAAAGCGACATTTAATCCAAATGCCTGCGCTGCCCAAAACTACAACATCGTTGAAGATTTGGCACGAGTGCCTTGTGCTATGTCTACTCTTGAAGTTCTACAACACTATCCCAATCAACGTAGAACCTTGTTGTCATCCATTGGAGCCATGGATTATGAGGAGTCGAACCTGATTACGTATAACCTGGATTATTTTAAGGAGAAAGTCTCCCACCACCTAGCATTCCAAATTCAAGTTTTAGTTGGTGGAAAGAACATCCATCGTACTATTTTGGATGAGTGAGCTTCGACTTGTGTCATGTCTTTGTCTTGCTGGAAAGCCCTTGGTTCTCCTACACTTATTCTGTCCCCAACCACCCTGAAAGCGTTTGATGGAACTGGTTTCCAACCTCACGGACTCTTGAAATCTTTCACTGTGACTTTGAAGGGTAAGACTGTTTCGGTTGATATCGAATTAGTCGATGCACCCCTGGATTATAATTTGTTACTTGGTCGTAGTTGGTTCTATGAAATGATTGTCGTCACATATTCGGTGTTTCGTATCTTACAATTTCCCCATCAAGGAAAGATTATCATTATTGACCAACTTGAGTATACAACTCCATACCTCAACAATGTCGCAGCAAATAATGTCCCTTTTCTAGGATAAAATAATTTTGAGAGTGTAGGTGTAGGTCTTCTCAAGGATTCCTCGCTCATGGGGGTTTTTCCTTTGCCTTCTCCTCCCACCACGCAGGTTTCCACCTTAAACATGATTTCAACTCAGGTACGACAATCCTTCGATTCATCTCATCCTTTGATAGTACCTAGTCTCGATGAGCATAGTTCATTGTCTCTATCAAGCTTGTTAAAAAATGAAACAGACCCCCCTCCATTACAATCGATTCTCACTCTGGATGGAGTAGTTGACCCTTCTTTTCCTTCGCCTAGTGAAAATGCTTCCATTAGTAACCAGAAACCTAAAAGAGGAAAGAAGAAGAGTCATTGGAGGAAACAACACTTGGGGGGTAGGTCTCCAACCTCTGGACATCATGCTGAAGCAAAATTGTCAACTTCTGCCACAGAAGCTAGGGGAAAACTACCTCTAGAGAGACACATTGCTAGAAGTGATCCTCGTTCGAAGGTCATTCCCATCATAACGTAGTAGTCTTTTTCTAGAACAAGCTTAGTCTTTGTTCTTTCTTATGCTCGTAAATACATGAGAATAAGTTACTGATCTTAGTCTTTGTTCTTTCTCATGCTCGTAAATACGTGAGAAAGTGACCGAGTATACTTTTATCACTTTTTCGGACTCGTAAAGGTTATACGAAAAAAGGAACCCCCTAGAGTCTCCTTTAAGCTCTTTTTAGACTCTCTAAACATGAAAATATTGTCGAGTGATCTTGCTTCCTTTCACACTCGTTAAAAGGTTTGACTGGGCATCTTTCGAGTGATAGTTTATCTATTTTTTGGCCCCGCGAGACTAATTACGAAAAATGAACAATTTAATCAAGCATGATTAGAAGAGTTCTTTGTCATATCATTTTATACTTTTTTGGACCTCGTAGACTAAAAATCACGAAAAAGGACAACCCTGGAGTCACCTTTAAGTTCTTTTCAGACTTTCTAAACATGAAAAACCATCGAATTTTCCTTCTCTGGACTCTTTAAACTACACATTGAAGGACCCATATGAGAACGAACCCTTATTTCTTCTAGTTCGTTAAATAAAGGAAGATGAACTTGTCAAAGGTGAGTTATATTGAGCATGTGTTACCCTCCTCGAGCTCGTTAAATGAAAAAGAGGTACTCATCTATTTGGGTTGGGGAAAATTTGAAGGAAGTGGGTCAAGTTTTTGAGAATCCTTTATGGTAGCTTTTGTCACCCTTGAACATGGCACCTGTTTGCCTCTCGTCTTACAGTTGGGTAATCCGTTTGTCTCTAAGTCATACCAATTCCATGTGTCACCATACTTTTTCATCTAGATGAAGAGTGCTCTTATTTCCATCACATTACATTCTTGGTACTCGTCGATTCAATGTTGCCAAGTTAGTTGTCGTGCCTCGTCATGTTCAAGGGAAGTTTCACTTCAAACCATCCATCTGCAGTATTTTTAGTTTCCATTTCCTGTGTCAGTTTCGTGTCGATGATGGGGGATACATCAAGGCCCTCCTTCGACGAGTCTTTTCCTATAGACTTTGACACATCATCCATGAATTAGACTTAGAAACCGATTAGTACCTTGGGACTTGCATGGCTCAATGGCATGCCTCCTCATTTCCGACAATGGGTTTACATCATTGACCTTTGATCGAATGATTTCATGAATGTTCGACTTTAGCTCATCTATTCACATTCACTGGAATGTACTAGGGGTACCTTGGGAGTCATTGACATCATTGGTGATTTCCCTCGCACTTGTTAATGGTATACATCAATGACCGGTAATCAAGTGGTTTCTACCATGTTCGACATCAAAACATATATTCACATGGCTAGATTCGTACCACATCGGGATTGGGATGAAGACCCTGGGATGAGCGTTCACTTTGTTATATGCTTTTCCTAGGCTACGAAGGAGATCTTTTGAGCACACTGATATATATATATATATATATATACTGTCACATAGATCCACATTGTGTTGGTCAGTGGCTATGTTTTATCATCTCGTAGCTCCACTGTGTATTTTTTGTGGCTATGATCAATTCATGTCATTGAGGTATGGATCCGCATTGTATCTTTGGTGGACATGTTCTTAATCAATATTTTTCATGGATCCGCAGTGTATTGGTCGACGACTATGCTTTGAGTCATCTCATATTCTAAGCATAAGTATGTCTGCCTCATAAATGGAACATATATTAATATTGTTTGATGGTTGTTTGCAGCTTCTTCCAGGTTCTCCAACTCCATGCCTTTGCATTAAATAATTGTAAAGTGTTTCGGCCATTAGTTTCTCTTCGGACTTCACACTTTAGGGGGCAATCTGTTACACACCAAAATGCCACACTTAAGTACCTCACCCTAAGTGTCGTAAGTGTTGTAAAAGTGTCACATACACTCACACCATGAAAGAGCATTTGTCACAATCCCTAGTCATTGTGGAGGAGAAATATATTATATGAAGGTCAAAATACTATGTGCACATGAATGATTTATTAATATTAATAAACATGAAATTAATTTAGTGTGAGAATCCACCTCACATTTGGTTTCTCGTTTTCAAGAAGAAGTTGAGATGTTTTCTCAAACCAAAATCCTAATTTGGTGGATCTTGAGAGATATTTCCTCCTTAAAATCCTCAAGAGAATTTTTCTCCCTAAAATCCTTGAGAGATATTTTCTCCCTAAAAAAATTGGAGATCCCATTTTAGTGGATCTAATGAGTGATATTCTCCATAGTGGTTAAGCCTCCAAATCCTATATAATGAAGGATTTCCATGGAGAAGAGGAGGAAGCTTTTGGATATCAAACTTATGATCTTCGGAACATCGTGCAAGGGTTGGACGAGGAGGACTTGGAGAAGCTGTTGCAACATCATTCATGATTGTAAGTATCTCTTCAAAGTTTTCATCAATATACTTGGTCTATTCCCTTCAAGCTTGTGTAATCTTGAATGTGCTTGTCGATCTTGGTAGATGAATTTATTTAATCTAATATTGTAGAGTAGGAGTTCTTTGTCTCTCTTTGTTGTCCATTGTATTACAGGTATGAAGTTGTGCTAAAGAGTTTGGAGATCAAGCTTGGATTGGGAGCAGCGAGGACAAACTACAGAATAAGGTGCATCACACTTTCTTCCATCTCTTTCTCTTTCTGATTAGTTAAACTGATTTCAAAGGGATGTTAGTGTCCATTTGTGTTTTTCCGTCTTGGTATTAGGGGTCTAGAATCCAAGGGGTAATTCGCCTGCCCACAGGGGAATTATTCCATAACATGGGGGACAACCTTAAGGAGCGCAAAGGTGATCTTTTCCCTGTTGGAAGAATTGTGGATAGAGAAATAACCTTCTAGCATATTTAACCACTTTTCCAAAGCATCTACATCTATTTGACCTTCAAACACAGGAATATCATAATCAACTTGTACCTTGAAAGGGGTGACGCTTCCAAAGTGGCTACTTGATGAAGACATGTCTGCTGTTATCGATAGTCGTCAAAGTATTGGGGCAAAATTTTACATCATTTCATCCCTCTGTCGCATGGGGGCTTCCTCGAGCAATTAATTGATAGAATCTCTTGCTCCCTTCTCTCTCTTTTCTTCTGCCATGGTAGGTCGGTTGGGCTGGCGAGAGCGGTTTTCCTAAAGAGAAACTAGCTCGAGACCCAACTCTTGATACCCTGACCTCATCGAGGACATGCACTAAGAAATGACAAGGAGCACCCTGCTCTGATACCACTGATCCTGATTATTTTGAGAATGAAATGAAGGCAGAGATATAACACTGAAATACATAGAAATATTGCAAGAAACATAGAGATACAATGATACACAATTTCTATTAATGAAAGAAATGTACAGAGACTGTAGAAATATAGAGTGAATGAACTTGCTATAATGGTGGCAACTTTTCTTTGAGAAAAGATGTGATGGATACACTCACTCGCAAGAAGATGTTTACAATGAGGCTCCAAAGGCCTTTTAACATAAAACATAAATGAGTAAACCCTAAACATCCAAAAACCTAACCCTAGGAGATGAAACACCAAAAGGTTTGTGGGCCTTGACGGGGGTAGTTGATACATTGTAATATACCATATGTATATTACATTGTCATTAATTACTAATTAAATCGTTAATGTAATAATTATACTTTTAATGTAAAGTCACGTCTTTTTAGACAAAAAGACATGAATCTACTCATTTACGTGTATTTATACACGTTGTTGTCCATTGAATAAGACAACGAATAATAAATATTAATATTAAATATATATTTTATATATATCCAGTTTCATGGCAGCGCTTCAGGGTATTAATTTCAGGGAAAAGCCTAGTGGTGATTCTATAATGGATGAAGTTACTAGGATTCCTGTGGTTAAAACCAATCCTGCAGCCTTGTTGGCACTATCCTGGTATTGGGCCTCTAATGGTATAGGGTCAAATAATATGGTTGTTCTTCCTTATAAAGATAGCTTGCTTTTGTTTAGCCACTATTTGCAACAACTTGTCATGGAATCTCTTGGAAAAGAGTTTGAATTTGATGGGAACTGGGTCAACCAAGGCCTATCTATATATGGGAACAAAGGAATAATAGGTGAGCATGCCTACATTCAACAATCCACTCAATAGAATATAATTTTTACTACACTGCAACCTGTAACAAATCCATTTGGAACTCTTCCGACAATGCCTCAGATGTCTATTGACCGAAGTGGGGGATCTCCTTCCATTCAATATGGAATAACTACTTTTCTTGTTAATGAAAAACCTTTTCAAGTAACAACAACATCATTGTTGACTCCAAGGCATGCCACTGAAAGGTCAAGGATCTGCATACATTCACGTAGATACAATCCCAAGAAGGATAGTCCCAAGGTATCATTTTTCAGTGATAGTGAAGAAGAACCTAGCACTCCAAAGAAAGATGCCATGTTCACCATCAGAGAAAATGTGTTCACCCCAAGAGAAAACCCAAAGGAAATTTTTATTCGATGATCTGATCAATATCCTGCCTATGTTGCAAGTAAACCAACATCAAACATGATGGAAATGGCCATACCTATTATTGATAATAGAACATCGATAGATGATAAAAATGGGGCATCATCATTTGAAAAGTCATTTATACAAGAGCTTGAAGACAATGTTGACGACTGGTCATGTGGAGGTGAGGATACAAACCTCCAGAGTAACCCACTGTCATCGAAGCTAGTTGATGGAAAAATAAAATCCATTTCAAGGCATAATGGTCTCCATGAGTGATCTAGGGGATCAAAATATGCTCAAAAATCAAAGTGCTCAGAATTTCTTCAAAACAGACTCGTGCGTAGGCCTCGTCCTCATGATCCCAACGCAACTTGAATGGGTTCAAACGGACGTCGTATGCGAGATATATCGTGTTCTGTCCACTTTGCCAAACAGGCAAAAATTTTGTTGACTGTACAATTCGTACTGTCTCTACTGTCTAACGTGGTAGGGTCATACTTGTAATGTGGCATGGACTTACTGGTGATGTGGTAGGGTTGTATTGGTGATGTGGTAGGTGTGTTGGCATGGTACATGGACCAATCTGGTTATGACATGTGGTGTGTTGTGGACCAATGGTATGGTGCCACGTGGCCCAGACATGGGCTGCCACATGGCGCCCCTCCATAGTGTAAACGTTTGGTTGGGAGTATGCGAGGGTCGAACCCACGACCTCCGGCATGGCATAGTCTTTGCATAGGTTGGGCCACCAACCTGCCTATGCATTAGTTCTTAACCATATCGAAGTTAATTAATATTTAAGTTTGAACTATTGTATGGTTGGGTGGAGTTCGGGTCGGGGCTTAGCCCCAGCCCTTGGTATTTCCACTTACTGCATGACCATAGCATGAAACTCAGCGTGCGGGGTTTCAACAGCTCTATCCAACGGTTTTCCACGTCGCGGGATCAACAGCCAGTCAACAAGTGAGGGGTCTGGATTTGACACTAGAACGTGGCCATATAGCACCCATGCGACCAACACCTCCGCTGTAAAAGGTGTTGGCTGCCTAAATGTTCAACAAAATGCCACGTTTTATGGAATGCACATGGGTGCTGGGTTTTGGGCACGAAAATGCGCTCCATAGCTAGGTTGTTTACACACAGGTGCGTTTTGGCGAGCAAAGACAACAAAGAACTGGGAGAAACTTCTAGGAAGTGATTCCAACTCAGTTTTTGGCCAAACTAGGTGCATGAAGAGCCCAACTAGGGGGTTTTGGACGTTCTGGAGCCATTGAAGCCATCTATTATTCATTATGAGCATTGTAAAGAACTGATTTTGACACTTTGAGCATTAATGAAAATGATCCATTGGAAGCTGGACCAGGAGATGTAGCCCAAGAGAGGGGTGAACTCCTTTATCATTTTGTTGTGTTAATGTGTTTACTTTGATGGTTGTATTGCCTGTTTATGCTGCTTATGATTAAGTAAAAACTCATTAAGTTTTATGTGTTTGTAACTTGATCATATTACCCAAGCACATACAAATTTCACTTGCAATTTTAAAGAGACTCGAGCCTTTTCATTTTCAAATCAAGTTGGTATCAGAGCATAGGTTTTTGAAGGTTTGATTGTTTGCAAGTATTTGTTTTCTTATGCTTACAAGGTTGAATCTCACAAGAGGAGAAGGTCAACTTGTTGAGCCAAGTTCTCAACTTTCAAGAAGGAGAACTACACAATCACCTCAAGCTTCAAGGAGATATTCACCAAGTATGGCTCAGGAGGAGAGTCTTGAAACTCTTACTTCAGAGGATGAAACTTTTAGAAAAGCTTTCTATGATATGACATAAATGGTGAAAGTTTTATTCGAAGAAAGAAATGCAAGGTTGCAAGGTGAAAGCTCAAATCCTCCAAAGGGTAATGAAGATAGTGGTGATAAAACTCCAAAGGAAATGGAGGGAATGGTGATACTCCACCTCCTTCACCTCCATCTTCCACCTCTTATACCATTTCACAACCACCTCCAAATTCTCCAAAATAACATGGTAAAATTCCTCTACAAACTTCTTTGCTTAAGCTTGATATTAAGTTTGAATTGCCTATGTACAATGGAGAGGTAACTGCTGAGAAATTGGATAACTGGATTCGTCAGATTGAAGTGTATTGTAGAATACAAAGAATCAAAGAGGATGAAACTAAGATTCAACTTGCTTCTCTTAGATTGGAAAGTGCAACACTCATTTGGTGGGAAGCCAAAACTCAAGAGGACATGAAGAAACGTGGTAAAGTTTTATCCTCTTGGAATGATTTTATTGTTGCACTTAAAATACAATTTTATCCATTAGAATACATGCATAAATCTATTATAGATTGGAAAAAATTTAGACAAGCTAAAGGGCAAAGTGTGCAAAGCTACACTCAATAATTTAGAAGAAGAGCTTTGATTTTGGGTATATATTTATCTTCTCAAGAAACTTTACTCAAATACATTGGAGGATTGCATAGCTACTTGAGGCACATAATAGTTATGTTTAACCCTACAAGTCTAGATGAAGTTTGTGTACATGCAACTTATTTGGAAGCAAGAGGGAGGAATGAACCTCAAGAGGGTAGCAATAAGCCTTTTGTTAAAGGAGACAAGGGAAAGAGGAATTTCAAAGAAAATGGAAGAAAGAATGCTCCAGTCAAGAAAGAGGGAGAGAAACTCTTATGCAAAAATTGTTCAAAGGATGGCCACGACAAAGACCATTGTTGGAAACTTTTCATGAAAAAGAAAGAATAGAAACTTTTCATTGGCCACGAAGTAGCCTCAATGAAACTCAACATGAAAAAGAAAGAATAGATCTTTTCCACATAAGGGTTATTTCAAAGCATACCAAGATAAATACTCTTTTTGATACTGGATCTCAAGTAAACCTCATATATGAAGACACTGTCAAGAAATTAAAATTGGAAACTACTCCACATCCTAAACCATACCCTCTAGGATGAATACGTGACAATGCCAAATTCCATGTGACAAGAAGGTGTAAACTTGGCTTTCCATCACTGCAAATTTTATAGATGAGGTAGAGCTTGATGTTATTCCATTGGATATTTGTGGTATTGTGTTGGGAAGCCCATATTTATATGATAGGAGAGCCATCTTTCATCGTCATGAGAACAAGTATCATTTGTTTAAGAATGGTGTTGAGTACATTGTTAGAGCACATACAAAGAAGTTGAATTTGTCACTTGTAAATGTAGGACAAATGAAGAGATTAGTCAATGCTAGTAAGAATTTTTTCCTCTTGATGATCAAACCCAAAGACAATGTTGAAAAAGAAGCTTTCCAAGGTTGTGATGCAAAGTTGAAATTTGATTTATATGAGGTTGTTAACCAATATGATGATATGTTTTAGGAACCAAAAGGATTGCCTCCAAAAAGGGGTATCCAACATGAGATACAATTGCAACAAGATTGTCCTCTTCCATGTTGGGTATGTGTTATATTCTTTGTACGAGTAGTAGTGTTTGAGCGTATGCGTTGGGCGCGCAGGGGGTTCGAGGGGGGGTGTAGGGGGGTGAATGCCCCCCGTGTGGGGGTTCAAGGCTAGTGCCCCCGAGAATTTTTTTCTGCCTCGAGAAACATGTCACGTGCCTTGAGAAACGTGTCACATATTTAGGTGGTTTTTCAACACATGGTTTTGCCGATGGTTTTCTATTTTCGGTTAAGGAATTAGGGTTGTGGACTAATCCAGGTCATTGGGTTAGGGTTTTGGATGCCGCTGGATCCTATATGTATATTGTATTGTAAACAATGTATCATACATGAATGAATATAGAATATGTTGGTTTTCCCGGTTTGGGTTTCGAGGGGAAAAATCTCTGTGTAATGTTTGTATTTGTCATTGTATATTTTCTGTTCTTTTACTGAATATTTGTTTGCAGTAGATATTGTACAAGGTTAAAATCTACATTCCAAAGATTGGTATGTACAGGATGTCAGTCATGGAGAATGATGAAATTAAAAAACAAATCCAAGAGTTGCTTGACAAAGGGGTCATCATGCCAAGTACATTG
>JASDQU010102051.1:157473-183902 GCA_032191745.1 Picea mariana
AGGGGGGTGCAGGGGGGCGGAGCCCCCCGCATGGGGTTTCGGGGGCAACGCCCCCAATTTTTTTTTTTTTGCATCGGGACCGCATTTTCGGGACCGCGTTATATTTAGGTGGTTTTTCGGCACATGGTTTCTTTGCCGATGGTTTTCTATTTCCGGTTAAGGAATTAGGGTTTTAGACTAATCTAGGTCATTGGGTTAGGGTTTTGGATGCCGCTGGATCCTATATGTATTTTGTATTGTAAACTTTGTAACACAATGAATGAATATAGAATATGTTGGTTTTCACAGTTTGGGTTTCCAGGGGAAAAATCTCCGTGTAATGTTTGTATTTGCCATTGTATATTTTTTGTTCTTTTCTGAATATTTGTTTGCAGTAGATATTGTACAAGGTTAGAATTTACACCCCACACATAACACCTTAACTTTAGCGTCGACCACCGACTCGCCTAATGGACCCGTTGGTAACTCCGTCTGCCCAGTTACTATTTAAGCTTAGTTTTATCCCAACCAAGGGGGGAGGCGCGAACCATGTGACTCTGGGCATGATATACGGGGCAGGGACTGTCATTATTGCAGGTTGCATAGGGCATGAAAACTGAGACAAAATTCTTCTTGGGCCTCGGAGTTCCTGAGTCGGATCGAGGTGTGGAGACAACCATTTTTGGGTAATTCGACACCACAAATTCATTGGTGTTGTCTGTTTACTGATCTGAGCATTATTTCTGTAGCTTGATTTCAGAGTGAGGTATACTTATGTATTTTTCCAATTCTTTTGCTGAGTTAATGAAGGAGACTACCCATTTGAGAGAAGGACCCGGAGATGTAGTCCACCATGGATGAACTCTGTTATCAATTTTTTGTGTTCATTTATGATGCTTATGTCTCTTCATTTTGTATTTTTCCCTTCTTTAATGGTGCACTCTAATTTATGCTCATTTAATGCAATTCTTTATAAGTCACGATGAAAAGATCTCAAATCATGTTGGTATCAGAGAAGTCGTCTTTGACTTGAATTGTTGAGTGTGAATGCTTACTAGGGCCAAGCATAAGAAGGGTGGAGGAACTCTTAATACTTTCAATCCCGAAGTTGGTCGTGTAACCAGAAGGAAGAAAATGGTAGAAGAGGACAAGTGTGATGAACATGAGAAAAACTTTCACATGGTCTTTTATCGCATGCCAGAAATGGTCGAACGAATGTATGGAGATTACAAGAAGAGGATGAAGAAGAAAGGGAAGAAAAATGAAGCACATGAAGATGATGATGCTTCGGTAAACCAAGGGGCTGGAGGAGATCCTTTTGAGCTTCCATCTTTACCTTCAAGTTCTAGTTATTCTTCCTCTGAGCATTCTCATCACTCTCATCATTCTAGCCATAAAGACTCTTTTAAGAAACCATGATTAAAGATTGATGTAATTTTTTTTTTACCTATGTTTAATGGAGATGTTAATCCTGAAAATCTAGATAATTGGATCTGACAGGTTGAAGTGTATTTTCATGTCTAGCATATTGATGAATAAGAAATTAAATTGCAACTGTATTCTCTTCAATTGGAAGGCATCGCTCTCGTATGGTGGGAGAGCAAGATTCAAGACATAAGTTTGGTATTCTTCTTTCCTCATGGTCGGAATTTAAATTAGTGATAAGGAAGCAATTTTATCCATTAGGGTATTTACATAAAGCAATTATGGAATGAAAAACTTTAAGATAAAGTAAAGGTCAAACTGTACAAAGTTTCACGGAAGAATTTAAGAAGAAATCTCTTTCATCGAACATTCCTTTGGATTCTTATGAAAATTTAATGAAGTATATTGGCACACTTCACAATTAAATTCATCATACTTTTCTCTTGTTTAGCCTCATTAGTCTTGATGAAGTTTTTGTGAAAGCCACTCACCTTGAGAATAGGGGGAAACATGTTCAAGAATATCCCACAAAGAAACCTTCCAATTTCCCACAAAAGAATTTTAAGAAGTTTAAAAGGAAGGAAAAGAAGACTGCTACAATAACAAGAGAAATAGGAAAACCATCTTGCACTCATTGCAATAAGAGTGGTCATGATGAAGAACACTGTTGGAAACTACATCCAGAAAAGAAACTGAAACAGTTCGGTGGAAAGGGGAAGACAAAGACCGTTGCTACAGTGCAACAAGATCTTGGTTTTGATTCAGGAGATGAAGGAAAGATCACAATGGTTGGAGTACAAGGTAAAGATTCTCTTCATGCTAGTTCAAGTTCCAATGATGAATCTCATGTTGATGAACGAAAGAGGAATGAGTTATTTCACATAAGAGTTGTATCTAAACATACTAATATAGATACATTATTTGATCCAGGTTCCCAACTAAACTTAATATTTGAAGCACTTTCCAAGAAGATGGGTCTTGAAACGAAATCACATCCGAAGCCTTATTCTCTTGGTTGGGTATGTGATAAAGAAAAACTTAATGTCACCAAACAATGTAGGATCATATTTTCTATTGATTCAAAATTGATTGATGAAGTGGATTTGTATGTTGTACCACTTGATATATGTGGCATAGTGTTGGGAAGTCCTTATCTTTATGATAGAAAAGTAGTCTTCTTTCGTCATGAGAACAAATACTACCTTACTAAAGTGGGAGTGGAATATATTGTTAGATCTCACAGCATGAGGGTAAATACAACACCTGTTAGTGCAAGGAAAATGAAAAAACTCATAAACACTAATAAAAGATATGTACTCATGGTCGTCATAGATAAAGATGTCGAGACATCTGACGCTTTCCAAGTGTGTGATCCATCTCATAAAAATGAATTAATTGATATTGTTTCTAAGTATGATGATATTTTTCAGGTACCATATGGATTACCTCCTAAGAGGGAAACCCAACATGAGATACATCTTCAACAAGATTCTCCTCTTCCTAATGTGGGCATGTACATTATATCAGTTGTGGAGATGACATAGATCAAGAAGTAGGTACAGGGCTTATTGGATCAAAGGGTCATCAGGCCCAGTTCATCTCCTTGTGGTTCACCGATCGTGATGGTGCCAAAGAAGGATGGCACATGGCGAATGTGTGTTGATTATCGGGCTTTAAATAAAATCACGGTGAAAAATCAATACCCTCTTCCTTGCATAGATGATTTACTTGATCAATTGAAGAATTTTGTTTATTTCACTAAGCTAGATTTGCATAGTGGATATCATCAAATCAGAGTCGGAGAACAGGATGCATGGAAATCTTCCTTTAAAACCAAACATGGATTGTTTGAGTGGTTAGTTATGTTGTTTGGGCTTTGTAATGCTCCAAAAACTTTCATGCATGTGATGAATGATTTATTTAGGCCTTTCCCAGATGAATTTGTGATTGTATATTTAGATGACATTATTGTTTTTAGCAGGATTTGGGATGAGCATGTGAGGCATGTAAATCAAGTATTGGATACTTTGCAAAGGTAAAAGTTGTATGTAAAACTGTCTAAATGTGAATTTGGGAAGATTGCACTTGTATACTTAGGTCATATTGTAGGAGGAGGGCAATTGACAATTGATCCTTCCAAAATTTATGTACTAATTGTAAAATGGCTTGAGCCAAAAAGTGTAACCAAAGTCCAAATCTTCTTAGGTGCAGTCCAATATTGGAGGAGATTCATTCCCAACTTCTCCTTTATAGAAGATCCTTTCCGTTTCTTAACCAGTGTGAAGAACACTTTTCAGTGGGAAGGAAAACAACAAAAAAATTTCAACATTTTGAAGGAGAAGATCAATACTGCACCAATATTAGCACTGCCAAATATTCAACATCCTTTTGAGATTGAGACAGATGCCATTGGATACGTGCAGTATTGATGAAATATCGTAAGCCTATCTATTGCCACTCTGAAACTTTTAACCAATCTTTTTTTAACTATCCTACATATGATAAAGAGCTATAAGCATTAGTCCAGAGTGTAAAGAAATGGAAACACTACTTGTTAGGGAAGGAAACAATCATACATATAGATCACCAACCCTTACAATATCTTCAAGCATAGAACAAATTGCAACAATCTCAACACTACATGTGGATGGGTTTTCTACAACAATTTCATTTGGTAATCAAGTACAAAAGGGGTACAAGTAACAAGGTAGAGGATATGCTTTCTAGAACTCCTATTATTGCTTCTATTGTTTTGAAGAATACTTTTTTATCTCATGATAGATGTGTAGAACAATATACCATCGATGAAGATTTTAAAGAAGTATATGTGAAGCTAACCCTTGGTGCACAGGTAGAGAAATTTTCTGCAGGGAAAACTACTCTACCATCTTGGAAAGCTATGTATTCCTACAAGTGAACGAGTCCATGTAATAAGAGAAGCTCACACTTCTCTTGTGTTTGGGAATTTTGGGGTAGGAAAAACTATGGCTCATTTGCAGAGTTTTTGTTACTAGCCTAAAATAAAAGCAATTGTAACTAAATATGTAAAGGGGTGTGTGATGTGTTCTACTTGTAAGCCCACTAATAGAAAAATGGGGTTATACTCACCACTTCCTGTTTCATCCCATCCATGGGAAAGTGTCTCCATGGATTTTGTAGGGGGTTTACCAATGACCAAAGGGAGTCATGATTATTTTCATGTTGTAGTGGATAGGTTCAACAAGATGTGTATCTTGATGCCATGTAAAAAGCAGATCACTGTTGAGAAGACTTTTAATCTCTTCTTTCATCATGTTTGGGTTCACTTTGGATTACCCACATCCATTGTCTCAGATCGAGATACTTGATTCCCTGGGGACTTTTGGACTAGCTTGTGGAGAATGATGGACACCAAATTGAAGAAGAGCACTGCTTTCCATCCATAGAACGACGAGGAGACAAAGGTGGTAAACCGAACAATGGTACTTTTTCTTCAAGGCTACTGTAGCAAGAATCCCAAGTTATGGGATGAAAAAATACCCTATGTACAACATGCATACAATCGAGCTTTACATTCATCCACTTAGAGTTCACCTTTTGAGACATGTTTTGGGTACCTACCAAAGGTTCCTTTGGACTTGATGTATGTGAGAGATGCTGATGTGAATGAATAACAAACAGAGGACAGATCCCGCAAGTTCATCCAGAGGATCCAATAGATACACTAGGCAGTCAGGGAACAATTGGAGAAATTTCAATCACAGTATAAAGCTCAACATGAAAATCACAGGGTTGATCATCAGTTCCAGGTTGGAGACCGGGTATGGCTTCACATCAAGAAGGAAAGATTTATGGGTGAAGGCAATAAAATCAAGCCCATTCGTTATGGACCCTTCAATATCTTAGAGAAAAGTGGTACCAATGCTTTTCGTCTATATATTCCACCTTACATGCATATTTACCTAGTTGTGAACATTGAGAACTTGGAACTTTTTGAGCCTCCCATGATCATGGATCAAGATGAGGAAGTTTCAATAACTTTAGTTGATGAGTTTGCACCTGAGTACTTGGATGAGCTATAGGAAGATATCATCTTGGACAGGAGGATGAGGACTTCACACAAGAGTGATGTTAATTATCTTCGAGTAGGCATAAAAGGCACACATCCAAGCAAGGCAAAGTGGATTGAGAAGGACAAAGTGAGGGAACTCTTCCCTCACTTACCTGTTGATTGATGAAATATTTTGGTGGTCCAAAAATTTCTCAGTGGGAAGGTGTGATTAAAAAAGGATCTAGAGAAGGCTAAGAACAACTCAGAACTCACAGAGGCAACTCAGAATGCTCAGAATGTCTCTAGCAGACAGAGAAAGAGAAAAAATTCAAAGTTCCAAAAAATCAGTAAAAATGGCATTATCGTGAAGAGTGCATCGCAATATTTCTAATGGCGTAACATGCTCGTCAAACAGAGTTACAGATTGAAAGCTATTTGCGATCAAAGTTGCGGTCAAACAGGGCAAGTCAACAGGGGCCACATCATCATCTATACTATTGACATCAACATGATGTCAACAACTAACATGGCAGAATGATGTCAGCATAATGGCTGCTAACGTCATCATGCCATGTGGAAGCACCAGAGGCTACCACGTGTCACCCGCCAATAGGCTTTTCGGAGCTCCATTTGGACTAGTAGAAAAGTGCCACATGGCACCCCCAGGTGATGTGACATGGAAACACTTAGAAGGCACCACGTGTCCTGTACGGATTTGATGTGGAGGTGACATCAACAACTAGGTGGGCCAATCCAAGGATGTAAGGTGGCTCAATAAGCAGGTTCCACGTGGCACCCCCGAAATTCCCAAGGAGGGCTCGTGATAATATATATATATATAAAACAAGACCCTGCCAAATTTGGGGAGGTCTCACCATATCTGGCACATCCGCCATGTCTAGAATCTTGCCAACCAAATGTACCAGAGGTTATAACCAATGACCCAAAAGGGAGGCCCGCGGGTTTGACCTCGGGACCTCCCCCACACATAATGCCTTAACTTTAGAGCACACCACCAACTCGCCTAACAGACCCGTTGGTAACTCTGTCCGCCCAATTACTATTTAAGCCAGGTTTCCACCAAATGAAGGGGGGAGGCATGAATCGTATGACTATTGGAACAATTTACGAGGTAGGGACTGTCATTATTACAGGTTGCAGAGGGCATGAAAATCGAGACAAAATTCTTCTTGGGACTGGGAGTGCCAAAGTCAGATTGAGGCGTGGAGATAGTCATTTTTGGGTAATTCAATGCCACGAATTCAATGGTGCTGTCTGTTTTTTGATATGAGCATTATTTCTGCAGCTTTATTTCAGAATGAAGTATACTTATGTATTTTTCCAAATTCTTTTGCTGAATTAATGAAAGAGCCTACCCATTTGAGAGAAAGAACCGGAGATGTAGTCCACCAGGGACGAACTTCGTTATCAAGTTTTTGTGTTCATATATGATTCTTATGTGTCTTTATTTTTTATTTTTCCCTTCTTTAATGGTTCACTTTAATTTATGCTCATTTAATGCAATTATTTATAAGGCACGATGAAAAGATCTCAAATCACTCGATGAACCATGAAAAATTATTTTCCCCATGAAATAGGTATATTATGATCATGATATACATATACGACTACTGCAAACCCATGAAGCTATACCATTCTGTGGATCGATTGAATAATTTATTTTCATCCTTCCACCAACTAGCCACAATCTTGATTACATCATGTTGTCTATGAAATGATATTACAAAATATGTGTTGTGTAACACTTTTGGTACAAGTAGGGTGTAGTATTTACTAATTTCCAAAGGAAGAAATGTGCCTATACATTTCCCTTTCTCATCATTGATTATACAATTCTTGTTGTCAACATGACTAATGATCCATTCCATTGCTTCTATGCAAGGAAAAAATAGATCCCTTGATGCAACCATATGCAACCAAGAATGATGAACATTTGGAAAAAACCTATCATTCAATTCTCTAATAGTAGGGTCATTGTGTGGTGTTTACTCAGGGTAATATTCATCCCTAATATTAATGGATAATTCATTCCATGTAGGCAATAGAACTTTTGTTCCAATGGTCAGCGCATTGTCCCTGTATAATAGTGGCAACACAAAGACCTTATTCAAAGGAAACCTGATCATGAGCTCCATGTTCTTCGATGGCTCTGTTCCTTCTATCGATACCAGAATAGACAGTTCCATTTTACTTTTGGTGTTTTCAGAGATTGTCAGGTGGTGGTTCTTCTCGATGACATTGTTCTAGAATCAAGGATGTAGAAGTCTAAAATCCAATTGTTATTTTCATGATTCAAATTGCAAGTCGATGAATTAGCTCCAAAACACAATTCTTCTCTATAATTAATTCTTAGACATTTGATAAAAAATGAAACAAAAAACAACTTGACCTCAGATTTAAAGGACCTAGGAGAAAATCTAGAACAAAATGTTAATCATTTCTATAGGATCCTACAAATCTTCTATTTTAAATGCTATCATTAAATATTATATTATTATTTAAGCTAGATTTGATGACCAACAACGGGCACTTATATTACTTCCTATTTGTATTGGTTCTTTCAAAAATTGTTTCATTTGGCATATTTTTCTATGCTTATTGGGCATCGACAATTGAGTGTATCGATGGTTTAAAAAATGTGTTGTTTCACACCTTTTTCATAAACTCCCAAAATAATATTCTAGGAATATTCTCTAAATCTTGTGGGCATGCTTTCTATAGCTTATTGGAGTTCGAAGAAAATGTTTTGAAACCCTCTAAAGCAATTTGTTAACCTTTCTTAGTAAACCTTTGAAATTAATATTCCTTGGAAGATTCTTTTGACATTTCAAAAAACGTGATAAGGAGACCTTATCGTTGGYGATTGATTTGACCATTGACATGCTTTATATGCTTATCAAGAATCAATGACAAAGTGTATCAAAGTTTTTATAAAATGTAATGTTTCGATACGTTTTTACAAACCCTTGATAGCATATTCTTGGAATATTTCCTCGACATTATCRACTRTTGGCATCAAAGTTTTTCGTTAAACTCGATTGTGATTACTTTTCTTCCGACCCCCAATAATCCTATTGGCCTCCTAAAAATAAATGTTCATCAACATCGGTACGTGAAGAAAATATTTTCCATAGAAATTTTGTGAGTGTCGAAGAGCTTGTCAATAATTCAAGAAATAATGCATTTTAGTTTCTTTTTTCATTTTTATATATATTTGTTTTTATTGTCTCTTTGAAATGCATATCTTTTGGATTTTTTAGGTAAACAGATGCATAATATTCTAATGCAGAAAAATGAAACAAATGGGAAAAAAGGTAAAAAAAAAATTGGAGAGAGAAAACCTTAAAAAAGTGGTACCCAAAAACACTAATTTTTTTTAGGGTGTGTTGTGTACTCAACACATTGGAGGAAAACACAAACGTTGTGATGAGAAATAGAGAATTAACAGAAATGAGGATGATATAATCATTGTATGAAGAGTTGGAATCAACTAAATGAAGGGAAGGTGAGGAGCATGCAACTCATAACACTACTCAAATGGAATCCATGGAGAGGGAAACATAACTAAAGTATCATGCAACTGAGTCATCTGTAGCATTGGAAAGAATACATGAAATCCATAATAAAACTATAAAAGTGCCAAGATTCTTTGTTGCTCAATTCTCAATGAGGTGGCCATATAACCCTAACCATTCCAACTATTTTAAATAATATCTGGTAATGACATCCACAACTTTATCGACCCAAAGTTTGATGTATTCTATGAGGTGACCCACAATAATCTCCTCCTTTATCATTAGTGCAAATATCTCTTGTTTAACGTAAAACATGTCTACATGTGTTTTGAAGTTTAAAAAGTTATGGTTATGCAAGATCTCCTCTTCATTTGGCTTGCTGCAAATGACAAGATTATGATTTGGGATATACTTCTTCGCTGATGTTGGTTGGGTCCTAATATGTGCTTTATCTACCGTAACAATTATGAAACTATCTCCCACATATTTTTGGACTATCCAATTACTAAATCGATTTGGCATAATATCTCTTTAGTCCTAAATCCCAAAAAGATGTGGATGGGCACAAATTTGCATGGTTTCTTGGAAAACTGGTCTCTGGAGGACTTCACCTTACCTCATCTACCATTTATTGTCTGTTGGTTTGTTTGGCTTACTCGCAATAAGGCGATTTTTGAAAATTTAACCTTCTCCATAAATTTTGTATGTTTCAGAATCTTGGGTGAGCTGAAAATTGAAAATATGAAGAGGATTTTTGTCCCTCATTTTATACAACCTCTTATCCAGATGAATGGAAACAATGCATGGTTTGATGGGGCTTCACAGAAATCAAGACTGCATTGCAGAGCGGGCAAGAATATTCATTGTTGTGATGTCTCTTGGATCACTTGGACCTTCAATTGTGGCATAGGATCCAACACAAAGGCAAAACTTCTTGGCATCTGGATCACCCTTTTTTTGGCTTCTCACCATAATATTTTGGATCTTCATGTGAGGGGAGACTCCAAAATCATTATTGATTGGTTAAAAAAAAAAGGAAAGCTACAATTTGCGGCGCTAGAATGATGGAAAGATAGGATAAGTGAACTCACTCAGACTTTCTCACAGATCAGTTTCTCTCATATATACGATGAATTAAATGTGGAGGCAGATATCCTATCTAAAAATGCCGTATTGAAACATATTGGTACTTTGACATATCAACATTGGACAGATGGACTAGAGAGTCCTCCTTAATGTATTTCTCTCTTTTAGTCTTTTGATACATGCTAGCTTTTGTTTTTTGTATCTCTCTAGCTTGAAGGCATAGATCTATTGTCATCATGATAGACCAGTGATGATAGAACTTGATAGGATATATCTATATCTGCAAATTATTTTGGGATCTCTTTCTATTGTATGGACATGCTTATGGTATATTATCTGATTTGTATGGATCAATCATCATCCGTATTGTAAGGGCACTTTTTTGTATCCTTTTGGTTATAAAAAAACCATATATAATACAAGTGAAAATTTTCTTTTGGAAAAAAAGAAGTTATGGTTATGCAATCTCCCGATATTGTTTACAAATTTCCCTTGTATTGTATAAGTTGAAGTTACCATGGCTTATGGATCTGTAGGGATAGGGACTTGAGAGTTGTTTGAAAAAAAGACGGATTGTAGTTTAACATTTCTTGTTGTTTTTTTTCATTATTTTCTTTTATTTATTATATATTATTGGGTGATCCTTGGGCTATAGTTCCTACTTTTTTTCTTTGTATAAGGAATTTGAATGGAAGAAACTAGAGTGTTATCCTTTAAAACTATTTTTCTCAATAATCCTTGTAATATTTGATTGGTATATTGTTTATTTTTAGGCACACGAAAACAATATTTTGAAATTTACATTTTAACTTCAAATAGTACTACTTCTCATGACTTATTCTCCACGATAGACATTATTATCATGCATGAAAGAATAAAAAATTACATTCATGCAAGGAGGAAAGTGCTAAAGTCACTATTTCCTAAATATATCAAGAAATTGTTTAAACACATACCTATTGCATTACCAAAAAAGAAAGAATCAAATATGTCATCGAAATGAAACTATAGGAAACACCCATTAATGTGAAGGTCCCATATGTTCCCATAGGTTCTAAAATTTTGAACCATGGATATGATATCATATGCAATGGATCAAATTATAGTAAATATAAATACATAAATAAACATATCAATTTGCAACTATTAATTGGATCAAATAAAGATACATTAATCATGATTACATAATTCATAAGAAGGAGCGAGTGATTAGAAACTTACTTGAGAGTTCAAGAAATCAACTCATTTACAATGCTCTGGATGTCGAATCGTTGCACTCCAATATTTGATCCAACACAACAAAACAAAGTGTGGGGGAAGACTCTCCCCCAACCAACCTCTCAGTCATCATGACTCCCCAAGCCCTCAATCAACTACCTATGTCATCTTCCAAGCCTTTTCATTAATTTCATAACCAAAAGATGACAAAATTTCTTATCCACCTTAATTATATAGAATTCTTCTTATCCATCCATGCAAGAAGTTCAATGTATGAGTTACACTTGTCATTAAGTAATTAATCATGCAATTTTTGAACTTTAATTAATTAAACTTTTCTTTTATCCCTTTTGGTAATTTATCTTTCTTTTTTTAACTTTGTGTTATTATAATTTATTATTTATTTATTTATTATCATTCTTTTTAATTTAGTTTATTATTATCTATTTATTATTTTAAGACCATTTATTGATTACTTATTATTATAATTGAAAGTCCTAGGAATTACATTTTGGATTTGGAGTGATTTCACAATAATTGTAGCATAGAACTATTTCAAATCTAAATTTAGAAACTCTTTCTTAGATCAAGGAATTTATTTTTGCTGAATTTTTGTGTATTTGGTCATATTCATGGATTATTCTACAACCGATTTTTAATGACCCCAGTCGTTACGACTACATGTGACACAAAGCAAGTGAAACATTTTTTTTAAGCAGGAAAGTAACAACGACAACAATTAATCAACACAACTTGACGACGAACACAAAGCACGCAAATCAAGAAACAAACATCAATGACACAGGTAACTAAAACCTTCATGGTGAGCGAGGAACAAAGGACAATCAAGCGTTACAGTTAAATTTACAAACATCAATTTCAATAATCAACATCATCATCAATGGGGAGCGTGCGACCCATGCCGGGTTATCATGTGCATTCATCGATCAAGGTTTTTCACAAATATAAAACATAACAACACTCTTTTAAAATACAACAATGATTCACTTAAATATAACTATGCCTTTCTTAAAATATAAAATATAACAATGTTTCTCCTTAACATATAACAATTATAAATTTCATTGTCATTACCGGGCGCTGCTATAAATTTACTCGTCGCTGTTAAGAACAATATAATTTATACTGCCATTATGGCACTGTTCTAAAACATTCAATTGAAAACATTACAAATTAACTAAATCAAAGCATCACTATCAGTGCTAACCATGACAATTTAACATAACTTGCAAATTAAATAAACCTTTAATGAATTACATATCATCACCAACGCTAACTAATAAACATTTATACATCAACAATTCAAGACTAATATGTAGGATGAACGATTTGTTTTCCAATCACTTCCAACACATGTCACCTTAAGTATTCACAATTCCCAATGTTAGATGCCAAAAGCATATTCCTTTCTAAAAATAGAGAACACTCATAGTAGTTTCCTCTAATTCACCATGCACTACAATTGGACAAACTTCTTGAAACAATTTAATCTTTTTTAATAAGGAATTCTACAAGGATTTCTACAGTCGATGAATACCTTATGATGATCATAATGTGAACCTAGCCCCTAGACATCATAATCTGATCCTAAACTTATGGCGAACATAAATTTTTCTGTTTACTAATATATGCAATCACTTTTACATAGATAATTTCTATTAACTATTTGCAGGAACATAATATTTCTATTTACTAAATACGCAAGTATTTCTTGGAACCGAAATATTTACTATTTCCGGGACATAAATATTTAGTAATTATGCAATTAATTTATGTTTGTTGGAACATAATTATTTACTATTTACACAAATAATTTATGTTCTCTGGAACGTAAACAATTTCTAATTATTAATATGTATGCAAGAACATAAGCTATATAAATGTTAAATTTTAATATAAACTTGAATTATAGTGCAATCTTTATTGTAAAAGGAACTTCTATTTATCAAGGATTTTTACATGTGTCGTACTCTTTCAGAGCGCTACAATACTAATTAATATTAATATTAAAATATCTGTTTATGACATTACTTATTACATTCATGATGTTTTTTTTGTTATTTGTCTAAAATTGAGACATAGTCGATCACAACAATCCAACGTTCAAATGAGCAATTCCCAAGGTGCGTTTCACGGTGTTACCCTAATCAATAACTAAAAATGATGCTATCTTATAGTAAGGGCATATCCAAAAGCATTGTGGTATCCACCATCCCACCCAAATCTGGTCAAAGTTCCAGAAACAATGTGAGTAAAGACCCCAAATCGCACAAGCAGAAGGGTGATTCGTTCACAGATATCATTACACCTTTTGGATGAGTCTGGACATGAGATTTGAATGACCAGACCGAGATTTATGACGCAGTTCAACCATAAAAAAAAAAAAAAGCATTGTAAATGAGCGATGCTAACGCATCAGGGATAAATTCATCCATGCGATTACTTGTATCAATTTTGAGAGAATGGAAGGATCACGTCTGGATGCAATAGAAATTGAATTAAAAAAAAAAAATGCGTAACAATAAGAAGTCTCATGCGTAGGAAAAACGCAAGTAGAAAACTCCCCAAGTTGTCATCTCGTGAAGGGCGCATTGCAGAGAATTGAAGCAAACACAAATATTATAGTGGTTGTTTTGATGAGGTATGATAGATGAGAAATCCACTCAAAATGCAAGGAAAAGGAAACACCCAAATCGTTGAGTTTAAGAGGAATCACACAGAGATAAAGGAAGTGGATCACTGGCTTAAGAGAGGGTTAAAACATCGTGTATACGCATGATGAAAACTCAAGTAAAAAAAAAGGAAGGGGATGAGATTACAACTCAAGGAAATCGCAAAGGATACATTACATAAATTTAGGCGAATATGAAGGGACATCCCCAAAATAGTTGTGTGGAAGCACGAGTTTGCAGAGAATAAATCACAATAATCGTAGAGGCTAAGGAGGGAATGAACACCTAGGAGAGAATTCCTTGTTGGGCAGAGAAATGATCCTACACTTATTATCCATGCAAATGAAAGCAAAACATTTGAATGTAAATCTTTAACACCAGAGTGAAAGATAGTCGATTTGTCTCCTAGCCGATTGCTCAGGCACAATCTAATAAATTAAAGGAAAAATGAACAAAATATAAAACACAAATCTGCATCCAGATCTTCTTTGTGGAGAAACAAAATAATGGAAAAATTGCAATCAAGGAATAAAGAAAATTAAGGCAAGAGATATAAAAGCGCAGACAAAGTTTTGAGTCTGGGGCTCATTCTGGCCACGTGAAATTAGATAGTAAATCAGAAATAAAAGATACTGTGGATAGCAAGGTTTCTTACAGGATGAATCAAGCGACAAGGAGATTACAATGATGATAGAATTCTCAAGGAATCCCTAAGGAGACCTACATTTTTACCAATTTTGAAGGAAAACCATTTCTATCCTACACAACAATTCTTCCAATGTGGTTATGTATGTACAAATAGTTTTCTTTTTCTTCTCTTAGATTACCATTACAAATTATGATTTTATGAAAAATAATCTGTTACAATCACCGCAGAAATACATGTGCAAGGAAATCTCATGGAAATGAAATTGTCATCTGAATACAATAAAAATAAACAAGTGTAAATTAAATTTTATTGCAAGTAACAACTTTAACATGCATAACTTTACCGACGACGACGAGGCGAAGAGGTTTTCCCGCACATTTTCTCAGTCTATATCCCTCTTTCTGACCGATGATACCTCACTGTTACCTCCCAGTCAATGCTAGGGGTACTCTTCTTCCCCCTGAGCTTCTCGAGCCACAAAGGGGCCACACACACAATACCAGAGAATGCTAGCTCCTAGCTCGCCTCACAAGGTCGAGCTACCACTAGTTACCCGAGTTGGGTATCCCAACTCCCACAAAAGAAACTCAGTCAAGATAAAATTCGTCAGTGTAACGTTACACAAGCTAGATGTGATCCATACTCCTCCTCTACCATCCTTTTTATAGAGTTTTCAAGTGATTAGTTTCCCAAAACCTCATTAGATTCATTTTTAATTTATTTAATTATGAAAAACCTCCCCCGTACACATGTCTCTCGATCCCCTAGTTGCACTAGAAAATCAATTTTATTAATTAATTAAATTTTCCTATTTCACCCACCTAAAAGCGTTCTTAAAAACGCTCCTCGGTGTCCCAATATTCCCTTACAATTTTTAAATGACTTATGCCTTACTTAATTCGTAGTTGAGTTCATAAATATAAAGTTCCAAAGGATAGATTCCTTACTAAGTTAGACATTCCCCTTTTTCCTTAAGTTTCCCATTTTCTTTAAGTTTCCATTTTCTTTAAGTTTCCCCCTTTTTCTTTAAGTTTCCCCCTTTTCTTTTTAACTAAAAATCAGATTTAGCAAGTGTAGAAAAACAACCATTTACCCTTTTAATAATTTTAATCCTCCAATATAATTTTTACTTTAATAATTAAAGTTTGAATTTCTTTACCCCCTTCTTGTTATATGTCTAATTTGTTTTGTTCAGAGGTTCTACTTAGACCTAGGTTTTAAATTCACTAGGCTTGGTGACAGTTCTTAAGGGAAAATTTGTTATTAAAATTACTCATCACTTCATTCATTTTAAGACCGACCAGGTCCTAAAGAGGTTAGTTTTATAGGCATTAGGTTTATTAACTTACCAGTTAAAATCACGATATGCCATTCAGGATGAACTACATGCTCCAAGGGTGCCACTAGCCTCTTTTCGTTTTATTTGTGTGACATGCCCTTCAAGACGCACTACGTGCTCCAAGGGTGCCACTCACCTCTTTCTATTTTATTTGTGCGACATTCCCTTCAAGACGCACTACGTTCTCCAAGGGTGCCACTCGCCTCTTTCCATTTTATTTGCATGACCTTCCCTTCAAGGCGCACTACATGCTCCAATGGTGCCACTCGCCTCTTGACTGAATTTGGTAGATGTCAAAACCCTGGAGTCAATACTACGTGAGGCAATATTGTGGGAGACTAAGGGCCTCTAAGGAATAAGGACCCTGCCTTATTGTGCGCCCCTTAGAATCATCGTGAGTGACTGTCATAGTCTTCCCTCACAACATCATGGGTCTCTCGAACTAGGTAATCGTTAACCTACAGTTAGAGCCACGATGAAAGTGATAGTAGGCTGTGGTAAGGATGCTACCACACCTCTCCCTCAATGTCTCTGGTTGTCATTCGTGACCCCTCTACTCCAAATGTGAGTTTGGTCAACAAGCTATCGTTAGCCTACATCCATCAATGAATCATGTCAACAATAATAATCAACATCATAACATCTGATCGTATGTATATATGTCACATCAAGAACATTCAAACCCTAACAGTCCACTCCATGGATCGATTTGGAGTCCATGGAGTTTCATCGATGCCACGATATCCTCAACGTCCAGAGTCCTGGACACTCAGGATAACCCAGTCAATAACACATGTCAATGTAAATACAACAAAATAACATAACATCAAATCCACAATGTCTCATAATCATAATCAAAACAACCAATAGTATAACGACTCGGATCACTTGCATGAAAGTGTCCTCAAAGAATAAGTCCACTTAGTGCATGCAAGAGAGGGATGTTACATACACCCGTCTTGTTTTAAAATTCGTCCCGAAGTTTCACAGTATGTAAGTTCTGAAACAAAGTGCATCACAGTATCATATGTAAAATTATCAAACAAAAATGGGAACTACTGATGCATATCATATGCGTCCTCCGAGGTCACCGAGTGTGGACTATAGTTGTCCCACTGGACCTTGACCTAATCTATTGTTCAACGTCATAGTTTTCAAATGCGATGGTCCAGGATGCATATTTTTTTTCCCGTGAGCGCACCCTTGTCTGATACCTGCAAGGTACTCATGTAAATAACATGTGTAGGATCACTAACATAATGTCTCAAAACAGATACATGAAAAACATCGTGCACACGCCTCGAAGAATCAGGAAAGGCTAGTCGATAGGCCACGAGCCCCTTCCTTTCCACAATATAGAAGGGTACCACGAACCTAGGAGAGAGTTTAGCACCCTTTCCAAAATTGATCGAACTCTTATGCAGTTTCACCTACAAGAATACTCGATCGCCAACTTTATAACTGCGATCAACACGATGCGCATCGACATAAATCTTCTATCGACCTTGCGCTCCCTTGATCCTTTGTCTTATTGTTTGCATTTGATATTCCATTTATTGGATCACTTCTGTTCCCACTAGGACCCTATCCTCAAGCCGATCCCAACTCAAAGGCGTCTGACATGGTCGCCCATAAAGAAACTCGAAAGGCGCCATCTTAATGGTGCTTTGATAACTGTTGTTATATGCAAATTCTACTAGTGGAAAGAACTCTTCCCAACACTTCTTTTGGTCCATCACATACATACACAACATATCCTCCAAGATTTGGTTTGTTCACTTGATCTTCCCATCTATTTTTGGGTGATACACAATATTAAAATTAAGTTGGGTTCCCAAGGCCTCTTGGAAACTAGTCCAAAATCATCCTATAAACATCGATCCTCTATCAGATATAATCCTCTTAGCTATGCCATGCAACCTCACAATCTCACTGATGAAAAATATAGCTAATTCAGGTGTCTGATACGTCGTACACACAAGAATAAAATGAGCACTCATCGTTAGAGTGTCGACTACAACAAAAATTGAGTCGTGTCTCCTTGCCGTCAGTGGCAGTCCAACAATGAAATCCATCGAAATGACCTGCCATTTCAAATCTGGAATAGCGTGTGGAAATAGTAATCCTACCAGTTGTCTATGTTCATCCTTCACCTACTGACATTCTAGACATCTTTCCATGTATTTGACTATGTATGCCTTCATTCCTTTCCATAAGAATACAGGTTTAAGGTCTTCCCTCATCTTAGTGGCTCCAGGATGAGCCATGTACAATGCTCTATGAGCCTCATTTAGGATCAGACTCCTCAACACGTCATTGGGTGGTACATAAATTCAAATTTTAAATCTCAATAATCCATCGTTGTCCACAGTAAATCCCTCAAATTTTTGTACCATCATGGTGTTTTGTCTGATAAAATCCTTGACCTCTCTGCACCAGTCATCATCATGCTATAAAGTTAGAATAATTTCACGTAGATTCATCTGAAGAGGCATCACTGAAAATATGTGTGGTCTCTGACTCAACGCATCAACCACTCTGTTCACTATTCCTTTTATGTAAGTAATCTTGAAATCGTACTTGTTAAGAAATTTCGAAAAACGTCATTGTCAGGCGTTCAAGTTGCTTTGCGTAAAGATGTGTTGTATATTGTTAGCTTCGCCATTTTTCTTTCCAGTTAGAGTCGGTTTTAGTTGGGGTATGGCCCCTATGCCCAAACATGTGAATTCAAGTATGTAGCACCGTGAGGTCGAAGTCAGCAGGTGGTCGGTTGGCCATTGGAAATGGGAAGGGATGTTAGAGTCGAAACTTGCGTAGGTGGTATGGTTATGTATTTTCCAAAGAGTCGAGTCCTGTTAAGAAACTAGTATCTACGTGCCCTAGGTCGGGTCAAGTAGTTAAATGAAGTCACAAGGAAAGTACAATAGTTATTATCCGTTCATCATGAAGGCCAAGGGAATGAAAAATTGTGACGTTCGTATTATGCATGCCTTGCAATCCTTATTGCATGTATTCTACAAGCGGGGATTTTCCATGGAAAGTCTACAATTCAATTCAAAACATCCTGTCACCACGAATTCACCATTCTCGAGCACCATCCCTCCTTCTGCCTGAATCGTTAGAAATTTCATATGCTCGACACTCATTTCAGTCTTGAAGCTAGGTCCACACTCTGTTTTCAATTTCCCTTGTCAGTCTAGGTTGATCAGACTTCCCTCCTTGTGCATCTGCTAGATATACTGTGCATAGAATACACAATGGTCATGCCATGGTGACCTCCCAAAGCATAATTAAAGCCACGTAGAGTATCATAATTTCCAGGTCCAAGCCCCAATATGACTGGGATTCATTCTTACCTGCAACAGGCATTCCCAAGGATGCGAAAGGAGTCATTCCTTTACCCACATAGATGATCAAATAAAACCGCGCGGAACCTGAAGTGGAAGAAATTACATAAGAAGGGAAGACAATAGAATCCCCTTCTCCTCAGCAACAAACTCCTCATAGAAAGGGAAGGCCAAGGAAGAACAAGGAGGTTGTGGAAGTTCGATTTTCAGAAAGCCGCGTGCCAGATTGGTGGCTGAAGAACTACTCATGCGCACCATCTAGCTAGAGCCTGCTGGAGGATTGAATTGTGAAGGAAGGATCAGAACAAGGAAAATGGATATCACAGAAGTAAATGATCAACAACCATATCAACAATTAAAGCAGGCAAAGCTGGCTATCGTTGAGCTCTATCAGGAAAACATGGAGTTGAGGCGGTAGCTAGCGACAAAGACTATGGATGCATCAACAGTGTAGGGCTGTGAAGGGAACGTGGCATGGATAAAAAGATAGCTCAGAGAGGTGAAAGACACCATCATACAACTGCGAGAAGCACATAGACTATTAGAGGAAAGGCATACAAATAATTCCAGGGAATGCGAAGCGGCCGAGGAGGAAGCCCGCTTGGATCTTGCCAGTGCGCAGAAAAAACAAGTTTAGCAGTTGTTGATCTTTGCATATGAAAGCATAAGAAAAATATTGGGATTTTTGAAGGACACGTCTTCCCTAAATCACTCCACCATTTTGGTAACGACCGTAAAAATCAAACAACCACTTGCCGCGCATATTTTTTCGGCAAATGAGTGGGCAACAAAAATCAAAGTGTTATAGCAGATGGCGAGTTCCCGACAGAAATCTACCTTCTCAAACATCTGATCGAAGGGGAACACTGAAACATATTTCCATCATATCGATACCTATCCGATGATCAAATCCTCATGGAAAATTTGCGAATGGTCATGTGTAAACAGATGTGATTATTGTCTATTTTTGGAAGGCGCCAGGCGAAGAGTCTCCAATGCATGCTACTCAGTTTCCTAGTTTTAGGGTTAGCAGTTAGAAAGAATGGCATCCCAAGCAATGCCCTCATTTATATATTTCATATTTTTGATGTAATCCATGTTGGTTGGGAAAATTGGTAGGCAGATACTATTCTATGAAAAATTGAGTTTTTTGACCGAAACTTAATGAAAAGGTCCTGTAACTTGATGAAAATATTCTAGTTGTACTAGTCGGATGTATCGTGCCTCTTTCTTTGTGTATGTGCTTCCTATCATCTTTATTCATATATTTTTCTGTCTATTATAGAACGAATTTTCAAACCTGTGGATTCGCTGCACAACATCCCTTGTTCGCACCACTTAGACAAAAAGTTTTATTCTAAAAGCTAACTCTGAATTTGCCCATAGTGGTGCTCTGAGTTACTTCCTTTGTTTTTCTATTGCCACACATTATGGTTTTACACTGAAGATTGATGCTCGCCTAGCCTTATCCTCTCAAGTTCAATCACTAAGTCATTTGTCTCTATTATTTCCTCAAGTCAACTCCATATCCCAAGTCTTACTTTCCTGCGCCAATATAACCAGAACCCATTATATCAAGGTGTTGAATCTAGCCACTTTTTTCATAACCATATCCCATGTGGAGACCACGCCTCCTGATATATCCCTCTCCAGATCCAAAAGGCTAGTTTCGGGTCTCAAATTTTACCTTCATCATCTGTTTATTAGCCAAAAAATCTATAGAGTGATAACATTCTGGCACCGTTGTCGAGGATGAAACTGAATAGATTTTCCCTGTGAGAACTACTAACATTGCAGTTTGACCCCTGAGGGTAACAGAGGGACAAAAATTCACACCGGATGAAACCCTTACCCTAGAGACTCTAGTCCAAAAGACCAGTAGCTCCAAGTAGCACAATTCACGAACCCTGGCTCTGAAGACGATCTATACCAGAGCCAATCTTGACCCAAACCCCACAGAGCCTATGTATGACCCCGAGAAGATTCTGTGCAAGAATAGAGAGAAAGCATCAGACCCATTCTAGTACCTGGACAGAAGCCTGTCCTTACCCAAAGAAAATGTGCAAAGCATCGACGAACTTGAGTTTGATGAATTATTCGAGAAAACCCTTTTCAGGTCTAAGTCATAAACCAGCTTGGACGAGACTGTTTTCAACCCGAAGAAATTTCAAGCCCTAATATCAAATAATATCCCTCAGAACCTGAATCCTCCTAGAGCTATGGCCTCTATATTCACCCCCCTCATTCTTCCAGCTGAGATACATGACTTGCCTCAGAATTATAGCCAGAGAATCAGGCTCTATGACGCTGAAGGAAACATTTCCACCTAGAGGCACCTGGACTGGTTTAATGATTTCGTTGACCTGGAGGAGGTGGACTATGCAGACGAAAAAATGAGGTTGTTTGCGCATATCCTTTCGGGAGATGTAAGAAAATGGTTCAAATCCCTCCCGCCCGTGAGCATTCGATACTTCACCGCATTTTGAGACATCTTTCCTGAATAAACGGGGGGACAAGAAAAACCCTTTGCAACTGTTAACATAATACAATAATACAAGGAAGGCACTAGAAGAAACAATGCATGAATTCTGAGCCCATTTTTTGAAGGTGTACAACTCAATCCCTATAGAAGTCAAACTGCCCCCCGGTGCTACGGAGTTGCGGCACATCGATTCCTTCAATGGTGATTTCTCCCTATTGTTGAGAGAAAGAAGATAAACAATTCTAGATGATATAATGAGTAGCGCTGTCGAAGTCAAAGTAAACATGATGGCGTCGGGAAAAATAAAATCGAGGTTCAACCAAGGTGATAAAATACCCCAAGGAGATGCACAACCATTGACGTCATGGTCCTCAGATGAAAAATTCGACATGATGATGAATACCATGGAGAAGTTGATGGAGAGAATGCCCATGGGGAACAAACCTACTTCCCAAGAACATAATGATTCACATCCTAAGAATCGGAACCTTAGAAGGGGTAAAGTCCCTTAGATCAGATAGAGGGAATAGAAAGAGTAGAGGGATCAAGGTGACCAGCAGACAAGACCTCCATTCCAAAACAACTACATGGACGAAGATTTCAATCAGGCATTCAAAGACCAGATGCATTGTTGTGATGACAAAAACCCATGTGTTTTCTTGACAAAGAGCGAGCATGATCGATACATGAGAAAAAACAATGACTTCATGTTGGAGACAAACGATGATATGATACTCGAAACATATGATGCATCGTCTTGGGAAACATAAGAGTTTAGGAAAGGCTATCAGAATGCCATCATGCAATTACAAAAGAAGTACAACCTCCAGAGAAAATACGCGCCCATAGAGTCACAACAAACGAACCCCATAAAGAATCCTCTGGTCGACACCCGTTCCACAAGTTGACCAAGGTCAGACAACGCAACCAAGGAAATGATGCAGAAGGCTGAGTCGAAGGAGGAGATCCCCAAGAAAGCTCTAGAGACAGGCCGGGAGGTGAGCGAAAAAGAGGTAGAGAAAGCTTGTCCCCCTTTCAATTTTGAACATGAGATGGACAAAATCAAAATCTCTGTCCCATTCAAAGAACTCATTAGAAAGGGAAAGTATCGGGAGAAAATCATTAAAATTCTGAAAAGGGGAGGGACCCCCGATACTTTAAATATCCAAGATGATCACCCCGTTATCCTTTTTGGTCCGCCCATTGAAGAGACAAATAATACCGAGGACGTCCCTCCATTCTACGTCAGTCTGCAGGTCCATGACATGACCCTGCATAACACCATGTTGGATTTCGGCACGTCACACAACGTCATGCCAAAGGTGATCATGGATGAATTGGGTTTGGATATCACCAGGCCATACAAAGACCTTTTCTCTTTTGATTCGAGGAAAGTCAAGTGTTTGGGCCTCATCAGAGACCTAGTTGTGTCGTTGGCTCAAATCCCCTCTAAGAACATGGTTATGGATGTAGTCGTCGTGGACATACCCCCAAAGTTCGGCATGTTGCTATCGAGGTCATGGGATGCAAATTTAAAGGGCACTTTGTAGATGGATATGTCATATGCGACCATCATTGTTTTTGGCCATGATAGGAGGCTGCACAAAGAAGTGTTGTTGAAATACATGGTAAGTAGCAAGAGGCCTCCAAATAACCATCCTATATATGCCATTGACACTGAGGTGGGTTCTTTTATATTCTACAATGACCTAAGTTTTGAAGAGGAAGAGCCGACAGTCGTCATGAAAACTGACAAGGAAACCACACGGGAAATAATAGAGTGTGCCGACCTGAAGGACCGCATGGAAAATGAGGTGTGGAAAATGAGTTTTGATGACGCAATTAACAGAGAAGGAACTGGGGCCAGTGTATGGGTAATCCCCCCTGAAGTAGGCACAAAGTTGTGCTCATACAAGCTCGCGTTTGAATGCACTAACAACATGGACGAGTATGAAGCACTAATCTTGGGCTTACAAGTTTTGAAAGAATTGAGCACGCAGAAGATAATAGTGCACGAATATTCCAAGTTGATCATAAATCAGGTAAAGGGTGTATATCCGACCAAACACCCCAGGCTGAGAGCATACAAAAATTGGGCTTTGGACCTCCTCGAAGGATTTTTAGAGTATGACCTATCTGTTATCCCCAGAGAGAAAAATCAAATTGTCGATGAGTTGGCCACCTCGGCCTCAGTTTTTAAGATCCCCATCTTCCAAAAAAAAATATATGAAATCAAGGTCAAGCACAGGCCGTAAATGTTTGATAATATCAAACATTGGCAAGTGTTTGATGATGAAAAACAGGTGGAAACATTCCTCCTTATGAGAGACGAGTTCTCTAATACAAACATTGATGAGGAATGTTGCGGTGATGAAGATGAGAGAATGGAGGTGCACAATAGTGATGACCCTTTCCAAAACAAGATCATGGGAAGGGACATGATACAACTAAAAAATAATATCATTCCAAAGGGATTGGTGCCACTGGAAAATCCTTTTTACAAAAATGATGTGGCTGAAAACCCTGAGATCACTGCAAACAAAGAGGACGTGGAAGATTGCAACATCAGGATTGAGGAGAACCCGAAGATGGTCAAATTATCAAAGATTCTCAGTCCATAGGTCAAGCACGACTACGTCAAGCTCATGAAGGATTTCCTGGATGTCTTTGCATGGATCTATGATGACCTGAAAGTATATGACACTAAAGTGATCCAACATGCTATCCCTCTCAAGGAAGATTAGAAACCTTTCAAACAAAAGATGAGATGGATAAATCCCCTGTTTCTTCCACTGATCGAGAAAGAGGTAAAGAAACTTTTCGACGCTAAAATTATCATTTCTTTGCATTTCTCGAAATGGGTAGCTAATTTGGTACCTGTAAGAAAGAAGAGAGGCGAGATAAGACTGTGTGTAGACTTCCGAAATTTAAACAAAGTATCTCTCAAGGATCACTACCCCCTTCCTAAAATGAACTACATCCTGCAAAAAGTGGTTGAATCCCAGAAGATGTCTATGCTAGACGAGTTTTTAGGATATAATCAGATCATGGTCCACCTGGATGATACAGAGAAAATGACTTTCACAGCCCCATGGGGAACGCACATGTATTCCAGGATGCCTTTCGATTTGATGAACGCTAGAGCCACTTTCCAAAGGGCAATGAACATCATGTTTTCTTATGAAAAGGACAAGTTCATCGTGATTTATCTAGACAACATCATAGTGTACTATGCCTTCGAGAAACAACATATCGAGCACATGAAGAAGGTTTTCCAGATGTGCAAGAAGTTCGACATATCGCTAAATCCAAAGAAATCACATTTAGGGGTAGAAGAGGGGAATTTTTTAGGTCACATCATCTCCAAGGAAGGAATTAAGATAGACCCCATCAGGGTTAACTGTATCCTCAAAATCGACACCCCGCGCAATAAAAAATAAGTGCAATCCTTCTTGGGAAAAGTGAACTTATTGAGGAGATTCATCCTGAACCCAAGCAAAATCATAAAGCACATAACTTGCATGCTCAGGAAGAGAAACAAGATCAAGTGGAACTCGGAATCCAAGAAGTATTTTGAAGATATCAAAGTGGCACTAACTAAAGCTCTTGTGCTAGCCAACCCAGATTTTGCAAAATATTTCCTCCAATTTTCATTCGCCTCAGATCACACTATTTCCGGCGTGTTGCTACAGAAAGACGAGTAGGACTTCAAAAAACCCATAGCCTATTTCAGTCGGACATTGCGTGATGCTCCACTGAGGTACGACATTATGGAAAAATAGGCGTATGCCTTAGCGAAAGCCTTGAAAGAGTTCAAAACATACATATTACACTCCCAAGTCATCGCTTATGTACCCAACAACTCAGTAAAAGATATCCTGACTCAACCTAACCTGGAAGGAAGGAGAGGCAAGTGGATAGTGGCCATGCTGGAATACAATCTTGAGATCAAGCCTATGAAATTGATCAAGGGTTGGGGCCTTGCAAAGTTAATGGAGCAATCGGACTGCGACGCTGAAGGAATGAATTTCATCAATGATCTGTCGTAATGTCCTCAAGAAGAAAAAACTACGCATGTATCTCAGCAGTTCATTGATTCGCCATGGTATGCAGACATCATCTATGTGTTGGAAAATATTCAGGCCCCTCTAGGCGTAAGTAAGACTAAGGCCAGATTTATCAAGCTTAAAGAAGTCAAGTTTTGCATCCTGGACAATTCATTCTACTAGAAAGACCCGGGGGGAATATTGTTGAGTTGTTTGCTGGAATATGACGTGAAGCAGGCCATATAAGAGTTTCACAAAGGCGACTGCGGAGGAAACCACTACTGGAAAAACACTGTGCACAAAATCTTGAGGGCAGGTTACTACTAGCCTACAATCTTCGTTGATGTGTATAAGGAGGTCTCCATCTGCCACAAATGTCATATTTTCGATGGGAGAAGAAAGCTACAGCCCCTGCCACTAAGGCCGATCTCAGTCAAAGAACCTTTCATGCAGTGGGGTCTATATTTTATAGGAGAAATAAATCTACCATCCTCCACGCAAAAAAAATGGATACTCACAACCACTAACTATTTCAAAAAATGGATAGAGGCGATCCCCACAAAGGAAGCTACCGACATAGTCATCATCCAATTCCAGGA
>JASDQU010102051.1:184782-230491 GCA_032191745.1 Picea mariana
TAAACAATGTATCATACATGAATGAATATAGAATATGTTGGTTTTCCCGGTTTGGGTTTCGAGGGGAAAAATCTCTGTGTAATGTTTGTATTTGTCATTGTATATTTTCTGTTCTTTTACTGAATATTTGTTTGTAGTAGATATTGTACAAGGTTAAAATCTACATTCCAAAGATTGGTATGTACAGGATGTCAGTCATGGAGAATGATGAAATTAAAAAACAAATCCAAGAGTTGCTTGACAAAGGGGTCATCATGCCAAGTACATTGCCATGTGGGTCACCAATTGTTTTAGTGCCAAAGAAAGATGGTACATGGTGCATGTGTGTATATTTCAAGGCCTTGAACAAGATTACGGTAAAGAATCGTTATCCTCTTCCTAGAATTGATGATTTTCTTGATCAATTGAAAGATGCTAAGTATTTTACTAAGTTGGATTTGAGAAGTGAATATCATCAGATTAGGATTGTTGAAGGAGACACATGGAAGACAAATTTCAAAACAAAGCAAGGTTTGTTTGAGTGGATGGTAATGCCATTTGGGCTTTGTAATGCTCTTGCTACATTCATGAGAGTCATGAATGATGTTTTAAGACCTTTTATTGACGATTGTGTGATTGTCTACTTGGATGACATTTTGATATTTAACAAATCTTGTGAAGAGCATGTTATGCATGTAAAACAAGTTTTGGATGTCTTAAAGAAAGAAAATTTGTTTTTGAAGATGTCTAAATGTGAGTTTGGAAAGACCTCACTTGTTTATTTGGGACCTATTGTTGGAGGAGGAGAACTTAAAATTGATCCTTCCAAGGTCAAAGTCATTTTGGATTGGCCCAAGCCCAACAATGTGAAAAAGGTAAGAAGCTTTTTGGGAGCAACCCAATATTGGAGAAATTGTACTGCTAACTTCTCTTCAATTGCAACTCCATTACATGCAGTGACAAGCATCAAGCAAGTTTTCCAATGGGGAGGAAAGCAATAAAAAACTTTTTATGCATTGAAGGAGAAGATTAGTTCAGCTCTAGCTTTTGCACTTCCTAATTTGAGACAACCATTTGAGATCCAAACAGATGCAAGCAATTATGCAACGGGAGCCGCCTTGTTGCAATATGGTAAGCCCATTTGTTTTCATTCTGAAACTTTTAATGGTGTTGTGATTAACTATCCTACTTATGATAAGGAGTTGTATGCATTGGTGCAAAGTGTGAAAAAATGGAAACATTATTTGTTGGGAAAATAAACTATCATTCACATAGATCATCAACCATTGCAATACTTACAATCGCAAACAAAGCTACAACAAGCAAGGCACTTCAGATGGATGGGTTTTCTACAACAATTCCACTTGGTTATAAGGTATAAGAAATGCATTTATAACAAAGTTGTTGATATGCTTTATAGGCCTATTGTTAGTGCTTTAGTTATTCTTAAGCATAATTCTACCATGCATGAGAGCTATGTTGAACAATATGCTTTAGATGTCGATTTTAAAGAGTTTTATGCAACTTTGTGTCATTCTAACCAAATCGAGGAATTGGATTACCATGTGCATGATAAGATTTTGTATCATCTTGGCAAGCTATGTGTTCCACGGGGTGAAAGAGACAACATCATAAGGGAAGCACATTCTTCTCTTATTGTTGGCCACTTTGGTGTAGGCAAGACAATGGCTAATTTGCAAAGGTATTGCTATTGGCCTAAAATGAATGAAAGTGTTTCATGATATGTAAGAGGATGTTCTTTATGTGCTACAAGTAAGCCTAGCAATAGAAAGTTGGATTTGTATACTCCACTTCCGGTTCCTTCTCGTTCTTGGGAAAACATTTCCATGGACTTTGTAGGAGGTCTACCTATGTCTAAAATGAATCATGATTATCTTTATGTTGTAGTTGACCGTTTCAGCAAAATGTGTATTTTGATGCCTTGTAAGAAGCAGGATACAGTTGAACAAACAACACAAATGTTCTTTTAGCATGTTTGGGTACATTTTGGGTTGCCCAAATCCATTATTTCTAATCGAGATTCCTGATTTATTGGGAAATTTTGGTCAAGCTTATGGGCACTCATGGACACCGAGCTGAAAAAGAGCACAACTTTTCATCCACAAACCGATGGTCAAACATAAGTGGTGAATAGAACAATAGTACATCTTCTTCGTGGTTATTGCGACAAACATCCTAAGCTTTGGGATGAGCACCTACACTACATTTAACATGCTTACAATCGGGCTAAACACTCTTCGACTCAGACATCTCCATTTGAGGCATGTTTTGGTTATTTGCCAAAATCTCCTTTAGATTTTATCTTTGGGAAAGATATTGCTATTGATGGTCAATATGACATTGATAGAGCAAATAAGTTCATTGAACAAATTCAGTTGGTGCATCAAATGATACAATAACAGTTGGAAAAGAGCCAATCCAAGTACAAGACAAGACATGACAAGCACCGTGTTGATCACGGTTTCCAAGTTGGAGATGAAGTTTTGCTTTACATTAGCAAAGAGAGGCTTAAAGGAGAAGGTAAAAAATTGAAACCAATTAGATATGTACCTTTCAAGATTCTTGAAAAGATTGGTAACAATGCCTTCCGTTTGGATTTGCCTCCTTATAGGCAAATGTATGCAATTGTCAATGTTGAGAATTTAAGATTATATGAGCCTCCTTTGATTGATGATCAAGGAGAGCATGTTCAGATTCCTTCCATAGATGATTTCTCACCAAAATATCTTTCAAAACTGCATGAAGATACAATCCTTCACAAGAGGATGCGAACTTCAAAACGAGGGAATGTGGAATACCTTCGAGTTGGTTTTAAAGGCACAAATCCAAGCAAATCCAAATGGATTGAGGTTGGAAAGGTGAGAGAACTGTACCCTCATCTTTAGATAGACTGAAAGTAGTCTTTTGGAGGTCCAAAAGCTTCCCAATGGGGAGAGTGATCCAGGGCATCAAAACATGCTCAAAAATCAAAGTGCTCAGAATTTCTTCAAAACAAACTCGTGCATAGGCCTTGTCCTCATGATCCCAACACAACTTGAACGAGTTCAAACAAATGTCGTATGTGAGAGATATCGCGTTCTATCAACTTTGCCAAACATGCAAAAATTTTGTTGACTGTACAGTCCGTACAGTTTGACGTGGCAGGGTCATAGTGCTGACGTGGCAGGGCCATACTAATGATGTGAAAGGGTCGTACTGGTGACTTGGCAGGTGTGTTAGTGTTGGGCCCTTCGTTTTTGGATAAGGAATTGCACAAGTTTTGACTGAGCACAAGTTGCGCAAGCTTCATTAAAGGCCTAGAGAAAGAGCAACAGAAAGCAGTTGAGAAAGTCAGCGCAACGCCAGATAAGCAACAAACGGTTGCAACAGAACAAGAAAGCGTGCAAGCCGAGAAGGAAGACACAACCCAACTTATATATAGGGATAAACATAATTGTAAAAAGGTTTGTTAGTCGGGTTGTGGTTGAGTCAATTGATTTAGTCATTCTTGTTGATGTTACCTAGTCAGATTAGTTGCTGATTATTGTAAGTCGAGTTAAGTCAAGTACTGAGTCTGTAATGAATGGGATCTATCAGTTTTTAGAATAGGAGATCTGCAACATGAGTCTAGAGCCAAGAGTCTGTACAACTCACTACTGTGTAATTCTGAGTCTGTAATCATAGAAGGATTATGAAGATAATATGAAGAAGGACCCAAAATTTCAAATATGATGTGTCTCTGTGTGTTTACTTATGCATTACAGTGTTTCCTTATGGCTTATGAGTTCTATTTGATGGTTCTACGTTTAAATGCTTGCTAGCAATGTAAGTAGGTTTGATTCTTGCACATGTATGTTTCAGATCTGTTCATGTCTCTTGCGCAAGATCATGAATGAGTCTGGAAGGCTCTATGGATCCTCCTAAGTCTTTTCCCTGCCCTTCCATATCTATCTGTCTCAACAGTGCTTCGAGTGAGACTTCTTCTCTTCGGAGGAGATGAAAATTCCAACGCTCTAGACTACACGGTACCTTTTGTTGGTAACCTGAGAAGGACCCTGGTTTGATCAAACTTGCACCAACAAAATGGTTTCGTTGTTGGGACTTGTGTTAAAAGGGAACCTGTGTTAAAAGGGAACCTGTAGGGAGAATGCTTCCGTCAATCCATAGATCTGGTATTGATCAATGGTGGGAAAGTAACTGTGACGCCTTCATATGGAAAGAAGAAGAACTGAGGAGAAAATCAGTGGAAAACACTTGCGAAGCAATCTTTTACTTAGAAAGATCAAGCAACCAGTACGAGATTTTTTGGGTTAAATTCCCGAAAGAATTTTTCTACTAGATAAAGAGGCTCCAAGAAGATCCACAGTTCCAAGGGCGGGTTAAGAGGATCTGCGCATGGGATAACGAGAAGCTAGCAGCACTTGAGAGGCTGGATTGTCTAGTTACACGAGTTGTGGATTTTTGGGTTAGCACCACACTAGAGGGATACATAATCGAATTTGCAGCTGAGAACCACCAGTCTTTCTCGCGGGCAGAGGCAATTTTCAAGAAAGACGCAAGAGGAAAGTTGTTGAGAGAAATCCCCCTGTGGAATAAGGTTTTCTTGATGGAGGAAGGGATGTTGATTATGTCCCCAACTAAGATGGCAGCGTAAACACCCTCACTTGGGGTAGGGTGAAATGGGGTGAGAGTCATGGCATGATAGAGGGGAAGGATTCTTTCACAAATGGGGGGGAACCAACTAGAAATGGACTCAAGAGATGAGCGAGCCTTGAAGAGAGCTGCCATAGTTGAGAAGTGGTGGTGCGACAAGATTAAGAAAGCAGCAAGATGGTCCGAGAAGTTGAGGAAAGAAGGCGAATCGGGAGAAGTAGAGGAAATACAGATGGAAGAATTGCAGAAGATGAGGTGATAGGAATGACTAGCCAGTCAAAGGTTAAACGAGAGAGAAGCGCAGAGAGAAAGAAGTCCCCAGAAGGTGGGACAAGAAGGAGAAGCTATAGACGTAAGAGAGGAAGAAGATGGCATGAATCTTAGAGAAGAAAGAGAAGATTCAACCCTGATAACAGGAGAGATCGGGAATTCGGCTGAGGAGATCGTCCCAGTGGAAGAAAATGAGACTGCCCAGATCAAAGAAAACCGCCCCAAAGCCAGTGGCGCCAGCCCCGAATCACCCATACCTCAAGTGTCTTCTATACAAGCAGTAAGTCCGATACTACCTTCTCATGCTAATTTTGCTCTAGTACAATTAATTAGTCAGTCACAACCAGGAAGTGCGAGTACAAGGAGGATATTGGGATTCCCTAGTAGATCACAAGCATGACCGTTAGGATTCATATTGATAGGAACGACAAGATCAACAATGGCCAACCATGCGGGAGGTTCGATTGCTCAATACCCAGAATTTTGGGGTAAGGGAGATGAAGACGTTGAGCAACACTGGTTCCTGTGCGAAGCAATCTGGAGATCCAGAGGGACTCCGAATGCAAATAAGTTGGTCGAGTTCCATACTACTTTGAGAGGTCACACTCTCAAGTGGTACATGAAGATCATTGAGCTGAGAGTGCTAGGGATGCAAGGTCAAGCGTTCACACTCGGCCAGGTACAGACAAGGTTCATACCAGAGTTCAAACTACCCCAATCAGAACAACAGGCTCTATGTAAGTTACGCGAGATCCAGCAGTGGGAAGGTGAATCCACCTAGGAATATAGCCAGAAGTTCAAAGATGCCATAGGGAGGTTGGCACATCTAATCCACGAAGAACATCAAAGGGAGTGGTACATTAAGGGGTTACTACCTCTGACTCAGATTCCGCTAACGCACAACGAATAGCCACATTAACAGACGCCTTGGAACAATCGATGAAGATTGAAGCCATGGCGGGATACCYTGGGAACCTGAGAGTAACCACACCCCCAATAGATGAAAATTTTGCGCAACTACAAGGGAAGATATCGACACTCACAAAAAAGATTCAAGAGTTGACGATACCCAGACCAGGATGACCATAGGTTTGGTGCACTAGATATTATACGAAAGGTCATTTRGCGAATGAGGGGAATCAGATCTCCTCAGAATCCTATGGTAGCCCCACCAGGACCCACAAGAGGAGTTGCGTAAGTGTCGATGAACTTACCATTCCAGATCCCCACCCCATATCATGCTTTTCCAGGAGGCCAAGCAGCACCAACAACCGAGTATTGTGAAATCTGTCGAATCCATGGGCATGGGCCAAGATAATGCCCCATCATGCATAAATATTTGATAGTACCAAACATAGTACACTGTGAGTTCTGCGCATCTACCACACATACTACCAATCAATGTAGAGCGTTGGATGCACTTGCAGACAGGTTAGACCGAACAACATTCAGGGTGAATGAAAACCCTTAGGGACCAGGAAGAGGTCGAGGAGGTGGAGCCATAGGAGACTTCAGAGGAGGAAGAACTGGGGGAAGAGGACCAAGCAGATGTTATAACTATGATGAGCAAGGTCACTTGGCTAGAGACTGTCCTCATCCAAGGCGGCCATGGTGATCTCACTGTAGAACCAATGGACACACAACAGAAGAGTGCCTAGAGTTAATAACAAAGTGGGAAGACAGAGTACGACAAAGAGGAACTAACCTTATTAGTTCAGAAATCAAGAGGATTTATAAGGGACAATTTCCCAACCTTAATATCGTTACTCGAGGAGGAGCGAAGACAGGAGATGATGCTGATATTCTACCTCAAATCCATAAAGTAGCACCTAAGGGAGACAGGTACAACCCTCTAAAACAAAAGTTGTTCTTTAAATATGACATAGAAGTATTTCAGAATATTTCTAGTCCTGAAGTGCAAGAGAACCTCCCCCACCCGACTATTTACCCTAAGATGGCACAAGTCCCTGCTTCACCCCCTACACCCAGAAACCCTGTAGTCATACCAAGATAACCTGAGCAACCTCAAAACTTAGTTGGCCTTTGGTTTCAATTATTCTCTGACATTCTAGGGAATGATCAACTAACAGAAAAATTGTGCAATGCGCTATACCTAGTTCTAGGAAACAAAGAACCCCTAGAAGCAAGGATAAGGGCCAATCTTCTTGAGAAAACTACTCAGAGAGTGCAACGAAGAAAAGTACGAACCGATAAGGAATTCAGATTAATAGCCTAGTTAGATGAATTTGAAATTAAGGACATCGTGTTGGACCTAGGGTCAGATGTGAACATTCTACTTAAGAAGACATGGGAAGCCTTAGGAAAACCGAGGCTAACATATTCCCCAATTCAGTTAAGAATGTCAAACCAATATTGTATCTTCCCCATAGGAAGACTGGAGAATGTGGAAATAGATGTAGCATGAGTAAAAACAGTGGCTGACTTTGAAGTCATTGAGATCATGTGAGATAAGGACCCCTACCATGCACTACTTGGCATTGATTGGGCCTATGATAATTATGCAGTAATTGACTTAAAGAAAAACACCATGAACTTTGAGGCCGAGGGAATCAAGGTAGTTCAACCTTTGGATCCATATGTAGGACCCAGGTATACAGAACCAATAGACAATAATATGGAGGGAGAAGAATTGGACGAGTTGTACACTGTAACAGCTGGGGCAAGAAACAATTATATAAACCCCATCGCCGATGGGTCGGTAAGTTGGAGAAGTATACAGTCAGCAGATGAAGATTCAGAATTGGCTTTTGACAGTTGGCAACAAGGGTTGCACGAAAGATTCTCAAGAAGATGCGCAACTGTCAGAGTGACTAGATGGGTTGGGACTGAAGTTAGAGAACACCCAATATACGATGGCACCTCAGATCTCGATAGTTTTTTACACAAGATGGAGGAAGATGTAAGAGAATATCAAAGAATCTCATAGTAGATGTAGCTTTTCAGAACAACCCCTCCAGATGGTGGGCTAATCATAAAGTTGTACTCAAAACTTGGTATGAGGTGAAGCAAGCTATCAAGTACAGGTTCCAAAACAAGGAGCAACTGGAATCAGAGATGTAGACAAATCTCCAAGTTGTGCAACTGTTCAGTGGAGAATTGGATCCTAGAATACACATTGAACACTGCATGACACAGTGACAAGCTGCGGGGATACCCTCTCACTTCCGGATTTAGGTATTTCCCCACTCTCTAGGACCAATCCCAAAAGCTTAGTTTATATATGAGGAAACCAAAAGACAAACCAGTGACTGGAAAACATTGACAACTCATTTTTGCCAGGACTTCTCATTCACAAGTAAGTACCCTGAGCTTGAAGTAGCCCTGCAGAAGATTAAACAATTTATTTTTACAGATAATGGTGATCAGAAATCAAACTTAGTGGTATGTGCCAAGCATAGCCAAGAACTTCAGACAAATCTCCACTTGCCCTCAACTGAGACGCCTATAGAATGTTATCAGATTAGCAAATATTCAGAAAGCCTAGACGACTTAGAAGAATTGAGAAACCTAGCCATCAAAGAGATAGAGGGGAGCAGAGAAATCCAAAAAACCACACCCAACCAGACCGATAGTTCCTACAACCACCCATTAAAATTGCTCAAAATCAACATAGGGACTGCATAGCAACCCAAGATAGCTATGGTGGGAGATTACTGGGATGAGAAAACCAGTCAGGAAATATAGAGTTTACTGCGGGAATATGAGGATTTGTTCCCAAAGACTTTTTCTGAGTTAAAGGGAATCAAATGAGTCATGGGAGAAATGAAGATTGAGTTAAAACCAGGATCCAAGCCTGTCAGACATAGACCATACCGTCTTAATCCAAGAGTAAAAGAGAAAGTTAAGAAGGAGATAGATAAGATGTTAGAAGTAGGTCTCATTTTTGCAGTAGAAGAAGCAGAGTGGGTCAGCTTGATAGTCATTCAAAGCAAGAAAGACACAGAGGATATTAGAGTCTGTGTAGACTACATAAGTCTCAACTTTGCCTGTTTACATGACCCCTTCCCAACACCCTTTACAGACGAGGTGCTAGAACATGTTGCAGGAAAGGAAGCATACTCATTCACAAACGGATTTTTTAGGATACCATCAAGTCAGGATCGTTGAAGAGGACAAAAGAAATACCACTTTCATAATAGAATGGGGATCTTTTGCATACAACGTGATGCCATTTGGCTTAAAGAACGCCCCTGCAGTTTTCTCCAGGATTGTGATAGCAACTTTTAGAGAGTTCATTCACAAATTTATAGAAGTCTATCTGGATGATTGGACAATATATAGCTTGCTCAAGGAACATGTAGCATTGCTAAGGCTAATGTTTGACAGATGTAGAGAGTTGTAGATCTCATTGAATCTCAGAAAGTGTATCTTTTGTGTACCCATGGGAATTTATTGGGCCATATAGTCTGCTGAGAAAGAGTGTTGGTAGATCCATCCAAAGTTGCGGCCACTATGGATATGTCACCACCCACGAGTGCTAAGCAGTTGCTCTCCACGCTGGGACACACAGGTTACTATCGCAGGTTCATACGAAGATATGCCAACATTACTGCACCTCTGGAAAACCTACTGAAAAAGGCTGAAACATTCCAATGGACTCCTGAATGTGATAAAGCATTTGAGAAACTTAAGGAGAAACTCATCACAATACCATTTCTGATATTCCCAAACTGGGATAATGAATTTCACGTCCATGTAGATGCTTCCAAAATTGCCTTAAGAGCCATCTTAACACAACCTGGAGATGGAGCTATGGATCACCCTATCTATTTTGTGAGTCGAAAGTTGTCGCAAGAAGAACGCAACTACACAATGACAGAAAGGGAGGGTTTGGCCATGATTTATGCTTTGCAGAAATTTAGACATTATTTGTTAGGGTCTCATTTCAAATTATTCACTGATCATTCTGCATTGAAATATCTAGTTAACAAACCTGTGTTGGAAGGGAGAATTTGTAGATGGTTGCTGTTATTTTAGGAATTTTCCTTTGAAGTTATCATCAAGTTGGGAAGATACAACGTAGGACCTGATCACCTGTCTAGGTTAGAGTCAGGGGAAAGTGGCGGAGCGGTAGATGATCAACTCCTAGATGCATATTTGTTTAAGATTGAGGCCATACCGGAATACCTGGAGGACATAACTATCTTTCTCAGTACATGGGTCTATCTTGAAATCTATTCCGCAACCCATAAATGCCATATGGTTGTTAGAGTAGCAGATTACCAGCTGATCACCGGACAATTGTATAAATTAGGACTAGACAACATTCTTAGACGGTGTGTCTTGGATCATGAAAGGCACAATATACTCTGGGAATGCCATAGTGGAGTTTCAGAAGGCCACGTAGGAGGAAAGGCCACAACACAGAAAGTTCTACAGGTAGGACTTTGGTGGGCAACACTCTTCAAGGATGAAAAAGTATATGCTATATTGTGCGATGTTTGTCAACGCGTGGGCAAGCCGTCACGCCGAGACAAACTACCTCTACAATCAGTTAGAGCTCTACAAGCATTTGAGAAATGGGCATTTGACTTCGTTGGACCAATCAACCCCACAACCAAACATTCAAAGGCTAGGTACATCATTACCACGACTGACTACCTTACCCATTCGGCATAAGAAACAACTATACAAGATTGTTCGACAAATATTGCTGACAGGTTTATTTTCGAGAATATCATTACTCGGTTCGGATGTCCCAGGAGCCTAACCAGTGATCAGGGAGCTCATTTAATTAGTAGCACTATAACAACACTTACAACAAAATTTCTGATTCAACATCACAAGAGTAGTCCATACCACCTAGAGGCCAATGGAACAGTCGAGGTCTTCAACAAAATCCTTGAAAGGGGACTAACAAAGGTCTTCTGCGCAAACCAGGAGGACTAGGATGACCGGGTTCCAGATGTACTATGGGCTTACAGGACAACCACAAAGAAACTCCACAAGTACACACTGTTCCAGTTGGTTTATGGGAGAGAGGCAGTGGTGCCTACATAGTTCATCACTCCAAGTTTGTATATTGCACAAGTCACATGCATGACAGAAGAGGAATCCATTGTGCAGAGACTTACAGAACTACAAGAACTCGAGGAGACCAAAATTCTAGCAAAATTTCAATAGTCGGTTGAAAAAGCAAGACAAAAAGCTTGGAATGACAGGCACATTAAGACCAAGGTATTCATGCAAGGAGACAAGGTGCTACTCTACGATAGCCGGTACTAGAAGCATCCTGGAAAGCTACGTATGCACTGGTTGGGACCATTCATGATTGCAGAGATCCGACCATCAGGAGCAGTCAGACTCACGCAACTGGATGGTCTACTGCGACCAGGATGGGTGAATGGCGCTAGCCTGAAGCCCTACCTGTCTCAAAACTGAGAAAGAGGGACTGTCGCTCTAGTCCAAAAGAGCCTGTACAATAGTTAGATTTGAGTTTTCTAAAACTTTTGTAAGTTCAGTAATAAGGTCAATACGCACAGTGTTGCAGCATGACAAATAGTTTATTTTCTGATTAAGTGTTGTTTGATACAGAAATAATGACTCAACAATGTAGGATCCAAATCTTAAGAGAATCCATTAATGACAGTCATTAAGATGACACAGACAACCTCTGTGGTCGGAGAAAGGATGAATCCAAATATAATATGAATCCATATGCCATGCGAAACTAGTGTAGACACAGCCTTTATTTCCCTTTCGATACCACATCTAAAGTCCGTTAAGCCATAAAGTCGTGTTATTTAAAGATGCCATCGAATTTCGTGCCCAGATACCCAACTGTCAAACGGAAAGGTCTGAAATCAGCCACGTCCCTATTCTACTCTCGCAAATAAGTAAATGCCAGAATCGCCCAATAGGATTTACCCTGTTAAACTTTATCGTCAGACAACTCAGACCCTGTTGCGTCCATACAGTCATGATGAACAACAGTTATTGCTAAACCTGTGAGTTAAGCCAAGTATAAGTCCCTAAGAACTCGCCCACAAATGCATCATTTCGAAAAGAAGCATAGCCATTTCCAAATTCAGTAGAGTGAACCAACCTGTACCATTGTGAAATCTGCAGTCCTTGGCTTGCTGCAGAAGCCTGAATGTCGAGAGCCACAACCAACCGAAGTGCCATGTCGAAAGAAGCGGTACCAGAGGAGCCCTATGACCCCCGGGTCAAGGTCATGGGCGATCTCAAAGGGAAAGTGGAGCATGTTAAGCTCCTCGACCTCGACCTCACAGATTCAGTCTTGTTCTCATAGATGCACACATATGTCTTTTGGTAGATGGCCCAGGATGGAATCAGAGGTATACAATTTGTGCGAAAAGAAGACTTCATCAACTTATTCAATTCGACCATCATGAATATGAGAGACCTACCAGTCTTTGGTACCACGGGTGAGATTGCACGATGCACGAAATTTCTGATAAGCAGGGTGCATGACAGAAGTCTATGGTAGGATAAGCGGTATCCAATCCATGCTGAAGACATCCAGTAGCTTACTGGACTATCCTCTCAAGGAGAGGATGTGTTGAAATGATTCTAGGGCCCTGGTAAGCACGGGAAAAAGAAAGGCGAGCTTAGCCTATATGAGAAATTCAACACAAAGAGGGGAGGACGCACAACAGTAATCGAACCAATACTACCCGAGACAGTTCAGAATGGATGTTACATCATAGCCAGCAAGGTTATGATATCATACTACAAGGGTGAATGCACTCTAGATGCATTATCAGTCCTCGAATTTTGTGCCAAAGGAGCAATGTTTAATTGGTGTAGTTACCTACTGGAGGAACTACTGGTAGCTTGCGAGGAAGCACAAGAGAAGGGAGGAACCTTCACTTATGGATACCTACTTGTGGCATTTTCAATGTTCAAATGGAAGCCACCTATGGGCAGACAATTGACAATACCAGATAAGTGACGCATGGCGAAGATGTTCGAGCCATGGCAGTCTAGACCAGACTTGGAGAATACAACCTTCAACGCCACAACATTTGCTAAATTGTATAATGGTCTGATAGACGCAACACAGAGGTTGCACATCCTGCAGGAGATCCTCAACTGCAATACGAGAAATATCACCTTTAGCATGAACTGACACCATACATTTGTCTGGATGAGACATGTTAGCAGGGAACATTTCCACACAAGGATGCTACTATTCTATCTAGACGAGGAGGCCTTTGATAGGGAAGTCATGTCATGGCCAGGAGTCAAACACAATTCGCGCAAGTCAAAGATGCATTACACTTTGCTTGCGGAGTTGCTGAAGAAAAAATACAAGGAAGCAGGAGAAGGACCGAGCTCTGGCCCACAGTCGAAAAAGCCAGATGCTCCGGTACACTCAGACTCCGAGGAGGAAGAAGAGATACAACAGTTAGAGCAGAAGAAAAGACTGGCCCTCCGTCAGTTGCCAGACGATGCCGTGTTGTCAGGTGTGGATGTTAACCAGATCTTAGGTGTTGTGTTTGGTACCGAACCATTGATGAAGAGACCCAGAACCAGGGTCTCGCCGAACAAACCTCCGAATCCCCAACCCTTTGCATCAGCCACCCCCCGCACCCGCGTAGTGGTCAAAGTCACCACTATCATTGATATTCAGGATGGACCAGAGCCTGAAACACTATCATTGAGCACCCCCCATCACCTCCACCACCCCAATCACCAAACCCCACCACCACGAGTCCACCCCAGACCACAACCCCAGTGCCGATGCAGCTTGATCAACCAGAATTAGTGGAGCGAGGACTCCTAGGAATAATCCAAGAGTCACCCAAACCAACATCAGAAGTTTCTGGTCCAGAGCCCAAAGCATCAGAGCCGAGCATGCAGCTGAATGATCCAAATCTAGACACCCAGGAACAATAGCCCAAGTCTTCAACGCAAGAAAAAGACGCCCGAACTAGAGAGGAGCCGAAATCCAAAAGCAACCAGCAAATCACCTCACCAGCCAAGGGTGAGGGTGGCCAAGAAATCAAGGTGCATGAAACAGAAGCACCGGAAGAGCCGAAGATACCAGATGCTCAAAACGAACCAGAATCAACAACTAAGCAGGATATGACATCTGCGTGAGCACAGATGGAGCGGGTCCTCTAGAACCCTCAACAATGCGCTGAATTGATGCAACTCTTCATAGCCAGAACAGAGGTTCTGACTCTTTTGCCCACAATGCTAAGGTTGAGGATCGCACCAGTGCCACCAACGAAGGAGGAGGTAGAAAACCGCTCTGACCATTCAACGAACAATGGACTTCCACTGCAGACACAAGAACCTAATGACACAACTCCTTCATCTGCCAACCTGGTACAGTGGCCAACGACACAATTATTTGGACTAATCCGAGCATCAACGAATCAATTAGAGCAAAGGCTCCAGGAGGCCGAGAGATCCGCCGAGTTTGTAAGGAAGGAAGATTTTGTCGCGCAAACATGCAGTATACAACAAGAGTATGAAAAACTCCAAGTCCAATGCAAACTAGAAAAAGTGCAGGAAAGGCTTGTTGAAGCTTGGCTAGAGATTCGAAAGGTTGCGCTCGACCTACCTGAAGCTAATGAGGTCGGCGAGCTAGAGCAACAGATCGAGTTGCTACAAGAAGCATGGACACAACTCGCTACTCGCGCTGGGCAGTTGGAAGCACAACTACAACAGGTCTAGCAGGAAGCAGAGCAACAGCCTCAGCAACTATAGGAGCAGATGCAAAAAATAATGTTGCAAGGAAACAATGCCCGAGCATCACTGCACAAGCACACAGTGGAATGCACCAAAATATTCAAGGAAGTCAACGACTAGATGGGCATCATCGCTTGAGGAATCCAACTACTAGATGGGCATCATCGCTCGAGGAAGCCAAGTCTTGGAGGAGGTGCGCACAAAGATCCAAGTGTTGAATGAAGAAGTTGTGACCACAATGGACCCCATAGAGTAACAACAAAAATTCGACCAAATCCAACAGGTCGACAACAAATTGAATACACTCTTTGAGGCACAGTTCGTAGCCAAGAAGGCGCTGCGCAACTTTCGACCTATAATTCAGACAACCTACATGCAAATGCATAAAGTTGATGCAACAACAGATTTTGAGTGGAACTTGTTGGTCGAGGCCAAGCCAAAGGTATATAGCAAAGAGACGACCCAACAGTTTCTTGCAGAGGCATCACTCCTCGCCCGGAAATGGCAGGACAAAGTTGGAAACTTTCAAGGACTGAAACAACGAACCTTAGACTTAGTACTAGAGTTGGGCCCTTCGTTTGAAGAGGTAAAAGAAGAGAAAGAACAAATAGAAGAGCCTAAGGAAGAAGAAAAGAAGGACAAGGGAAAACAATAGATGCTCTTGGAGGATGTGAAAGAAACAAGCACTTGAATCAAGGGCGAGTCAAGGATTGTGGTTGGAGCCTGTTGGGCCCTTCGTTTTTGGATAAGGAATTGCGCAAGTTTTGAATGAGCATGAGTTGCACAAGTTTCATCAGAGGCCTGGAGAAAGAGCAACAAAAAGCAGTTGCGAAAGTCAGCGCAACGCCAACTAATCAACAAAAGGTTGCAACAGAACAAGAAAGCATGCAAGCCGAGAACGAAGACACAACCCAACTTATATATAGGGATAAACATAAGTGTAAAAGGGTTCGTTAGTCGAGTTGTAGTTGAGTCGATTGATTTAGTCATTCTTGTTGTTGTTACCCAGTCGGATTAGTTGCTGATTATTGTAAGTCGAGTTAAGTCAAGTACTAAGTCTGTAGTGAGTGGGATCTATCAGTTTTGAGAATAGGAGATCCACAACATGAGTCCAGAGCCAAGACTCTGTACAACTCACTACTATGTAATTTTGAGTCTGTAATCAAAGAAGGATTCTGAAGATAATATGAAGAAGGACCCAAAATTTCAAATATGATGTGTCTTTGTGTGTTTACTTATGCATTACAGTGTTTGTAACTTAATCCTATTACCCAAGCACATACAAATTTCACATGCAATTTTAAAGAGACTCAAGCCTTTTCATTTTCAGATCAATGAGGAGCATAATCATAGTGGAAATGATTATATCTCAATTTCAACAACACGTGAAAGGGAAAGGGAACATGAATGTCAACGAGAATGTGAACTTCAGAGATGGGATCATAATTCTATTAAACCTCCTCCTTGGGTTCGTAAGGAGCTTTCTTTTTCCTGGAGAAATAAATCTAGCTATGACTAATGCTTTAGATTCAAGCATTCATCCTTACCTATGCTTTGAGGAAGAAGCTTTTTTAGGGAGGGATGACTTGTAATATACCGTATGTATATTACAATGTCATTAGATACTAATTAAATAATTAATGTAATAACTATACTTTTAATGTAAAGTCACATCTTTTTAGACAAAAAGATGTGACTCTACTCATTTACGTGTATTTATACATGTTGTTGGACATTGAATAAGAGGACTAATAATAAATTTATAAAATATTAAATATATATTTCTTATATATCTAGTTTCAAGCTTCCATACGTCAACTTCCAAAGGGCATAATTTTTTCATACAATCTTTGTTTGGTGCGTTCGATACCTTGTTGGAAAGGTCTAATCGAGGAGTACAATTTCCACCAAGGCTTAAGAAAATATTAGACACCAAAAAGTCCCAAAAAACGTCGTTTAGGGCCTTAAAACGACCCTAGAAGTTTGGGACCCGAAATAACTGTAAAAAACTGATCCAGGTGGATACAGTGGCCACCCCCTTTTCCAACTGGCTCAAAACAGTTTTCCGGCAATTTGATAATTTACTATTTTTAGCAGTTTTTAACTTTCGGGGCCATTTTGAGGGCCTAAATGAAGGTTTTTTGGGATCGAGCTTCTCAATAATTATCGATGGATCTAATTTAGCCCCCTAAATGAATCTCCTCAACGATATCTTTCTGACGAGCTATTGTGCGCCCCAAACGAATATCGTATGCCAAAGTTACACCCCGGGGAAGTTGATACACCAAACTACCCAAAATGGGGTCCACAAAACTGTTGGCTTTTCGTCTTTCAGGGTTAGGGTTTTGGATTTTATTTATGATAAAAAAGCCTTTGGAGCCTCATTGAAAAATCATCTTCTTGCGAATGCGAGTAGTGGACACATCTCTTCTAAGAGATAAGCTGCCACCATTCTAGCGAGTCTTTCACTCTGTATTTTTATGGTCTTTGTACATTTTCGCTCATAAATAGAAAATTGTGTATTACTGTATATCTATGTTTATGGTTGCATTTTTGATACATTTCTGTTATATTATTGGATATCTGAGATATTTCTATACATTGATTTATTATATCTCTGCTTTCATTTCGTGCCGAAAATAATCTGGATCAGTGGTATCAGAGCAGGTTGCTTTTGATCATTTTTTTTTTCAGTGCATGTCCCCGACGAGGTTCGATTATAGCAAGTTGGGTCTCGAGCTTGTCTCTTTTGAAGACAATCACTCTCGCACGCCCAAGAAACCCTCCATCGTGGAAGAAAAGAAAAATGAAGGAGCAGACGATTCTATCAATCTGTTGCTTGAGCAAGCTCTCACGCGACAGAGGGACGAAATGATGGAGAATTTTTCCCACATCTTTCAACGCTTTCCGATAGCAACATGCGCATATTCATCAAACAACCACTTTGGAAGCACCTCTCCTTTCAAGGTACATGTTAATTTTGTTATTCCCATATTTGAAGGTCAGATAGATGTAGATGCCCTAAACAAATGGTTAAATCTGTTAGAAGGTTAGTTCTCTGTTCATAATTTTTCCGATAGGGAAAAGATCACCTTCGCACTCCTTAAAGCTCCCCTCCATGTCAAACATTGGTGGGAAACTTACTAGGAGCATAGTTCCAAAGAGGAGTGTGGAATCTATGGGGCTGAGCCCACTTGGGATTTTTTTGTGGATGCGGTAAAGGAACAGTATTACCCTGTTGGCAACTATGAGGACTAGTACATGAGATGGACCACACTGCGGCAAGAGAGGGGCCAAGCAGTCTCGTAGTTCACCAATACCTTCCATACCTTGCGCACCAAGCTTCGTATCAAAGACTTTGAACAACATTTGATTCTGAAATACCATGGGGCTCTACACAGATACATCCAAACTGAAATGGATTTCTGAACATCTCATTACTCGGTGCTGCTTATCGATATGCTGCTAAAATCGAGCATAAATTTAAGCACTAGAACAAACGGGAGTTTGGGTTTGAAAATATGCAACAACCAAAGTATGATAAAGACGACCCTAACAAACAATCTCCCAAAAACTAGTCCAAGCCATTGGAAAAGAAGGGTGACAGAAAGACAAAGAAGGACACCGAAAAATGGTGCGATTTCCACAAAAGTCCCTGGCACAACACTGAGGAATGTTGCTCAAAATAGTCATTGGTGGATGAGATCAAACACAAGGAGCCGAACCCTGAGTCAAAGTTTGATTCTGAAAATACTAGTAAAAGACACATCATCGACGCAGACCCCACTGCTATTGTCACGACCACAACAATTCAACCAGAAGAACCAACAGATCCTGAAGAGGGGGAGCGCCTTTTTCATTCACAGATGTGGGTGAAGGGGACCCCGCTGCATTTCATATTTGATAGCGGTAGCCATAAGAACATCTTAGCAGAGGTCATCAAATAGTTGGGATTGTCAACAACACCACACCCGCAACCATACAACATCGGTTGGGTTCGCCAAGACGAGATCTCCCTGTCAGCCAACAATGCTGATTGTCATACATCATCCAGCCCTTCAAGGATGAGGTATTATGTGATGTTGCCCCATTGGATGTCTGTGATGTTCTCTTTTTCCAACCATATATGTGGAGGCACCATGTTGTTTATGAGTCTCGACCCCGCAGTGTCATTGTTTCTCTGGGGGGTCATCTCTACAGAATACCAGAGGTAGTTCCGACTACTGTTCCACCTAAATAGTTCCGCAAGGTAGTATCTCATACTACAAAATTCAACTTCTTCACAATCTGTTCAAAAGGTAAACAGAAGGATATTGCAACCACTACAGCCTCGGCCCAAGGACCTTCTATCCAACAAAAGTAGGTCGACAAGATTACAACAAAGTGTAAAGATTCCTTCTGCACATAGGCATCTCATGTAGCCAGACTGGTAAAAAAGCTCCAACCCTTCTAGCCACATGTTTGTGACAACGTTCAACAAGCTAAGCAACGCAACTTCTCCAACAAGGCAAGCAACTCATCAAGATGTAGATTCAACAAACGCTTTTCCCTCTCCCTCGAACACTCAACGCAATGGAGAACATTGATTCCTAAGGAGGAAGAATTGATCTAGGAGGATATTGGTGGCCACCCATCTTTTCCAACTGGCTCAACACAGTTTTCTGGCAATTTTGATAATTTACTATTTTTTAGTAGTTTTTAACTTCCGGGGCCATTTTGAAGGCCTAAATGAAGGTTTTTTGGGATCGATCTTCTCAATGATAGCCAAAGGCTTTGATTGAGCCCCCCTAAATGAATCTCCTCGATGGTACCTTTCCAATGATCTATCGTGCGCCCCAAACGGAGATCATATGCCAAAGTTACGCCCCCAGGAAGTTGATACACCAAACTACCCAAAACATGGTCCACAAAACTGTTGGCTTTTCATATTCTGGGGTTAGGGTTTTTGATTTTATTTATGATAAAAAGGACTTTGGAGCCTCATTGTAAAATCATCTTCTTGCGAATGCGAGTAGCGAACACATCTCTTCTCAGAGATAAGCTGCCACCATTCTAGCGAGTCTTTCACTATGCATTTTTACAGTCTTTGTACATTTTCGCTTATAAATAGAAAATTGTGTATTACTGTATCTCTGTGTTTATGGTTGCATCTTTGATACATTTCTGTTATATTATTGGATATCCGAGATATCTCTATACATTGCTTTATTATATCTCTGCTCTTGTTTCGTGCTAAAAATAATCTGGATCAAAAACTGCCAAAATGGAAAATTGTTCTTTGAGCCAGTGGAATAGATAGGTGGCCATCGATATCCATCTAGATCATTCCTCCCCCTTTAAGAAGAAATGGTCCCCATTGCGTCAAGTTTCCGTGGGAGATGGAGAAGATTTTTTTGAATCTGAATCTTGGTGAGTTGTTTTCCTTGCTGGAGGAGTTGTCTTGCTTGGCTTGTTGAAGGCTGTTACGAACCTATTGCTAGAGGGGTTGGATCCGTTCAACCAATCTAGTTGCATGATCTACATGATTGTGGGAGGAATCTGCCAGTGAAGATGCAACATGAAGAGATATATCAATGGGGGATAACAGTTGTAACCCCAAGCATGCCTGAAAAGGGTCATGGCCAATAGAGCTATGAAGGGCTTTGTTATAGCTTGGCTTGATTGGGTGGGGCAGAGGCACCCCCATAGGTGAGGATGAAAATCCATCACATAAGTGTTATATTAATCGCGAATACAATGCTCTGAACTTGTTGTTATAGGTTTATGACATATCAAAAGGGATGGTTAAGTTTTTCTTATGCAAATTTATCATATAGCAATATTGGTCATCATATAAAGGTTCAATATCATACGAGGTTGTTATATGGATAAATTCGACTTGTGATAAAGTTCACACATGATATAATGATCATATCACATAATGTTTGATTATGCGATTGGTGTTGTTGGTAAATAAGAGGTGATATATTGTCATGCCTTGTGAATATGGTATAGATATTGGTCATTGGGATATGTTATTATTGCGAGTTCGACAACTTTGAATGCATGGATACTGTTAGCACTCTGTAAATTTTGTCCGGCTGAATAGAAAAATGACAGAGGTAACTATTTCAACCTACTTTAGAGCTGGGCACTAGCCTGCTAAACTCAGAGAGGGCTATGGGGTCTAGAATAAATAAGATAACATTTTGGCTATGGGGTCTATGGGGTCTGGAATAAATAAGATAACATTTTGGCTATGGGGTCTGGAATAAATAGAATACATTATCAAACTTGAGAACTATTCAGAGGAAAAGGCTAAATCAGGCAGTGAGTCTGAGTTTAGATCTGAAAATTTTGCATGACATCAGAAGAAAAGAAACACATAACTACATTAGAGCATTACAGAGATGAATTCTGAATAAGTTAAGAAGAGAGAAACATAGTCTAAGTTGCTAAGCGAAGAGCATTAAATAATGAATTCTGGGCCTCTACATCTCCAATTTAGACAGAAGGAAATGTAAATGAATTATAGGCTTACAGGAAATACGTACCGTGAGGGGAAAACAAGAATCATATCACTGCCAGTTAAAATCTTTTCATAAACAATCCAAAATCTGCCTCTGCATTTATATATTCATACTAGCCCCAAAATTTACAAAAATCTTCCTGCACAGAGGGCAGACTGCTCTTTCTCCATATCTTTCTATATCCTCGAGATAATATATATAGAGGAATTTCTTGTGGAATTCAAAACGTTCAGACTTATCGTAATTCTAAAATTAGAGATGAGTTACAAGGAGGAACGATTTATAATAACTATTATCCTATTTTAAAGGGACCGTTAGGAACAGGTTCATCATATCTAAGGCCTTTTCTTCGACTACCATCTGTCCAAAACATACTGAGATGTACTTATTCCAGTCTGAGAATTTATTTCAGCTCAACGATCTCCTTCTTTAGAGTGACCAACCAGGCCGGTTGATTCTCCCTAATGCTTTCAGCTGTTTCGGCTATGTTTTTTGTCTTCTGTCGTTCACTTCATTTCTTTTTCATAGCTGGTCTGTTGATGATTAGGTCCTTCATGATGGGATTTAGCCTAACTTATAATATTGGGTCTATAGTAGGTTCCGTAGGGAATTTAGTTGCTAATATGCGTGCAATTTCCCTTTCCTTCTTACTAGTAGATAAACCCGCCATGTTACTTGAATGACCTGTTTGACTGGATATTGATTGATTGGACTTGTCCATCTTTCTCAGTATCATGGACACCAAGATGTTCCTTTCAGAAATTTAGAGAGTTAATCTTATGAATGAGATGATACCCTCATACTTGAGAATCGATAGTTATAGAGTTCCAATCATGAATCACTAACAGAGTCACTTACAGATATGTTGGTTTACCACACTCGGCTAATCCATTTCAAATGATTAGCTTTTGAGTTTGTTATATGGCGGCATTCACCCGACATCATACGGTTGTGAAGTACCGAACGAGTGAAGCGGGGTGATTCCGATCAGCCGTCACTCATCCCACGAGTGGTTGATTTAACGTACTGAAACATGTGACATCAGGGCTTTGGCAAAAGTGGTTTTAGGCAAACCATCTTCCACTCCGATGTATCTCTAGAGGCACCGCGCGTCCATTTTAAAAACCACAATGTTTTTCCCCGGTTCGCCCTTACATGGTTAAGTCCTATGCAATTTCACCACCCGATATGGGCCCCAGCCCTTGATCTAGGCTATTTTACAATCGACGATCTGCCGAGTTATACCTTTTGCGCCTCCGCTATATTTGTCCATACGCCACCAGATATGTCCTAGTCCTCTAAATTATCAATTCTCCAAACTATCACGTGATGATGTGGCTCTTGCTAAATTTCTGAAACTTGGATCCTGTCTGAAAATTGTTATGGTGATAACATAGGCTCCAACTGGGGATGCTATCCTCCCTGTGAGGTAGCAAAGAACTTGTAGACCCGGTGCCTGATCCATTGGAATGATCCCAAAACAAATGTGTGTACCCTACTCCTACCATATCACTAGTGTCTGTTGAAGTCCAAACTCTACACGCTGCTCTCAACTGGATACTGAACACTGAATATACTGTCGAAACTGACTGTACACAATACTGGAAATATAAACTGAAAAATGATTTTCCAACAAGATTATTTGTACATTCCTACCTACCCTAAAACGCTGAAATGAATACTCAATCAAGTGATGCTAAAGTGCCAATGCAACCAATCAAGCAATTGGATTCCTGATTTTTCTCCGCTCACATTTTTCTTAAGAAGGCAGACAAATGTAAAAGGTGGCGGCTGAAAACAAAATTTGAATCCAAAATCTGAGTTTATGAATGAAACAAACTCCTCCTTCACTGATGACTGTAATAGGATGGCCACCGGATCTTGAAAACCATGAAAAATCATTTCTTCTTGGTGAGTAAAAACAAAAATACAAGATTCTTTTGTAAGTGTTTGTTCTTCTTGCTCTATTTCTTTTGTTTTGAGAACGTTTTCAAATGAAATGGCAGCAATAGGTTTGTCTACTTCTCCATGCATCTCAAGAAAAACATCCATACATTCTTGAACATCTTCAAATATGACAGCCATATTATGTGCATCAAGGCTATCCTCTTGTTCATCAAACAATTCTGATTTGGTTTCATTAAACTTCTGGAAATTTGTTTGAGGACTGTCATTTTGAATTTCAAATGAATTAATAGAAATAAGTTCCTGTTCATAATATTCTTGCAAATGTGAAAAGCTGACATCTTTAACTATTTCACGGTCTAGAGTTGTCATGGATGTATTTTCAAAACCCTCATCTGTGTCTATGCTATTTAGAAATTGAACCAGTACGTCATTCTCAGGGGAAGAAAGACAACTTTGAAACATTAAGTCATGCTGGAAACATTGTTGAATATCCATATTTGTGCCAGGCAAATGGTAATGGCCTTGAAAAACAATCTCTTGAGAATCTTCTTCTTCTTTTTCACGCTGATAGCTGAGCATAGGCTACAGATCTGAGCTAAAATAACTTTTCATATGATCATCAATATGGTTATCACTACTGACAAGTCTACTTCTCTCTTTGTATTCACCATCATGTCTGGTGGATTTTTGACTTGAGACATTACAAATATTTTGCTTCAACAATTTGAAAGAAGCAAAACACAGTGGTAAGGTTGTCTCACCTGATTCGATACTTTCTCCGGTCTCTTAACTGTGGGCATACTTCTGAACATGCCTATTTTCAGTTTCATCTTCAACAAATGACTGCACCTCTGAACCGATGGAAAACACATGAGAAGAATGTTGCAACATGTTATTAATTTGTTCCATTGATTTATTGTGATTTTGCATCAACGCAAATTCATTTGCCTCCACAATGATCTTAGAATTCTTTTTCAACAATTTAAATGCAGCAAAGCACAAAGGTAGAGAATTTTTTTCAGCTAACCCAATACTTTGCTCTTTATAACTATGATGTGTAGGTTGATTTATTTCACTATGCTGCTGAAAAAGAACATCTTCAATATCATAATCATCTTCATACTTGTCATATACAGACAGATCACTGTCATATGCAAGCTCATCTAAGAAGAACAAACTTGGAACATCAACCTGTTCTTCAACCAACTGATTTGTACACTCATCCTCTTGATTATCTATAAATGAATACATGAAAAAATCAGCCCCTTGCTTATCATGGGATGGATAAGAAATTAAATCAACACCTCTTCTTTTAACAAGTGGAATATAATTTTCAGCACAATCACAAGCATTTGGAACCTCAAGAGGACCCATGATATTGTCGATTCTATGCTCAAGATTCCGATCAACTATTTTCTGTTCATATTCACTTTCATGTTCTTGAGCATCCAATCCCTCTTTTTGGATCTATTTACATGCCTGGATGTTGTGTTGGATATCCTGGGCATCATTAAACATTTGCTGTAAGGACTTAGGTCTTCTTTCCATCAGGAGGAAAGACAAATATGGATGAAGGGTTGTTGTATAATGGAGCATGGCAACAACTTCAGTGGGTTGAACCTCTTCAGGCAATTTGTAGTAAATACTGAAAAACCTTCTACTGAATATAGATATAGCTTCATTGCTTTACCATTCCAAGGCATGGAACTCTGCAAGTTGCAGCTCCAAAGATTTCTTCTTGCCCCAAAACTTTAAAATAACATTCTTCAATTCCTCCCATGAGCTAATTGTACCTGGCTGCAAATGTCTAAACCAGTATTTGGTGTCCCCTTCCAAGGATTGAGAGAAGGCCCTCATACAAACATCATCATGGTCAATCTCAAACAACTCTATAAAATGCTCAAACCCTTGGATGTGTTTTTCAATTGATATGACATCAGGCTCCCCATCGAAGACAAGCAGGTATTTATAGTGCTCAGGAGGAAAATCATGAAGGACTTGAGGTAACTTTAAGGGTCTGTATCTATGCTGAGTCTTGGAGGATTTTGGATCAAGTACAATAGGTGAAATATCAGCTTTGGTTTCATGAGGCTCATCAACTTGGTTATGGTCATCACATGGATCAGATGGAATTTTTTTTATCAAAATTAGTGATACAGTGAGGATATGCATGTACAACTTTAAGAGAAGAATATACAATTTCAAGATTCTCATGATCATCATTGGAATGCAGTAGGTAAAGAAAAGTTTGTTTGGCATATTCAAAGAAGGAGCAGAGGTAATTTATAACAAATAGTAAAATGCTTTGAAGGGGATCCCATTTTAAGTACCTGTTTTCTTCCATGATGCCTTTTCATACCTATGTCAAGGCATCTCATCTTCCAATGGAGTCTCTGAAGTGCATTTGAAATTTGAGTGAAGTCGCCAATAACGTTTTGGGATCTGGATTTTGCATTGAGAGTGGAGTTGCTAATGAAAATTCAAATTTCTGGATTCTTCTACCAATGGAATCACCTTCAAACTGATTTTTTGATGTGTGGAGTCGCCAGAGCAGGAAGACAACCAATATGTGCCTAAGTGTCTGATACTCTTAGACCTTAGAACTCAACCATGTCGTTCTTTCCCAGAGAAAAATTTTCAATTTTTCCCCGGCAACGGCGCCAGAATGTTAGCACTCTGTAAATTTTGTCCGGTTGAATAGACAAACGACAGAGGTAACTATTTCAACCTACTTTAGAGCTGGGCACTAGCCTGATCAACTTAGAGAGGGCTCTCTCGTGTCACTTGATGTTTCTTTGGAAATTGGTGGCTAGATTTGGTTTGTTTTGGGGGTTTTTAATAAAATGACTGGAAAAAAGAAGATAACATTTGGGCTATGGGGTCTAGAATAAATAGAATACATTATCAAACCTGAGAACTATTAAGAGGAAAAGGCTAAATTAGGTAGTGAGTCTGAGTTTATATCTGAAAATTTTGCATGACATCAGAAGAAAAGAAACACATAACTACATTAGAGCATTACAGAGATGAATTCTGAATAAGTTAAGAAGAGAGAAACATAGTCTAAGTTTCTAAGCCAAGAGCATTAAATAATGAATTCTGGGCCTCTAAATCTCCAATTTAGACAGAAGGAAATGTAAATGAATTATAGGCTTACAGGAAATACGTATTGTGAGGGGAAAACAAGAATCATATCACTGCCAGCTAGAATCTTTTCATAAACAATCCAAAATCTACTTCTGTATTTATATATTCATACTAGCCCCAAAATTTACAAAAGTCTTCCTGACGAGAAGACAGGCTCCTCTTTCTCCATATCTTTCTATATCCTCGAGATAATATATATAGAGGAATTTCTTATGGAATTCAAAATGTTCAGACTTATCGTAATTCTAAAAATAGAGATGAGTTACAAGGAGGAATGATTTATAATAACTATTATCCTATTTTAAAGGGACCGTTAGGAATAGGTTCATCATATCTAGGGCCTTTTCTTCGACTGCCATCTGTCCAAAACATGCTGAGATGTACTTATTCCAGTCTGAGAATTTATTTCAGCTCAACGATCTCCTTCTTTAGAGTGACCAACCAGGCCGGTTGATTCTCCCCAATGCTTTCAGCTGTTTCGGCTATGCTTTCTGTCTTCTGTCATTCACTTCATTTCTTTTTCATAGCTGGTCTGTTGATGATTAGGTCCTTCATGATGGGATTTAGCCTAGCTTATAATATTGGGTCTATAGCAGGTTCCGTATGGAATTTAGTTGCTAATATGCGTGCAATTTCCCTTTCCTTCTTACTAGTAGATAAACCCGCCATGTTACTTGAATGACTTGTTTGACTGGATATGGCTTGATTGGTCTTGTCCGTCTATCCCACTATCATGGACACCAATATGTTCCATTCAGAAATTTAGAGATTCAATCTTACGAATGAGATGATACCCTCATACTTGAGAATTGATAGTTACAGAGTTCCAATCATGAATCACTGACATAGTCACTTACAGGTACGTTGGTTTACCATGCTTGGCTAATCCATTTCAAATGATTAGCTTTCAAGTTCGTTATATGGCGGCATTCATCTGACATCATACGGTTGTGAAGTACTGAACGAGTGAAGCAGGGTGATTCCGACTAGTCGTCACTCGCCCCACGAGTGGTTGATTTAACGTATTGAAACATGTGACATCAGGGTTTTGGCGAAAGTGGTTTTAGGCAAACCATCTTTTGCTTCGATGTATCTATGGAGGCGCCACATGTCCATTTTAAAAACCACAATGTTTTTCCCCGGACTGCCCTTACATGGTTAAGTCCCGTGCAATTTCATTGCCTGATATGGGCCCCAGTCGTTGATCTGGGCTGTTTCACAATCGACGGTCTGTCGAGTTATACCTTTTGTGCCTCTGCTATATTTGTTCATATGTCCTGGTCCTCTAAATTATCAATTCTCCAAACTATCATGCGACGATGTATCTCTTGCTAAATTTTTGAAACTTGGATCCTGTCTGAAAATTGTTATGGTGATAACATAGGCTCCAACTGGGGATGCTATCGTCCCTGTGAGGTAGCAAAGAAATTGTAGACTCGATGCCTGATCCATTGGGCTGATCCCAAAACAAATGTGAGTACCCTGCTCCTACCATATCACTAGTGTCTGGTGAAGTCCAAACTCTGCACGCTGCTCTCAACTGGATAATGAACACTGAATATACTGCCGAAACTGACTGTACACAATACTAGAAATATAAACTGAAAAATGATTGTCCAACAAGATTATTTGTACATTCCTACCTACCCTAAAACGCTGAAATGAATACTCAATAAAGTGATTCTAAAGTGCCAATGCAACTAATCAAGCAATTGGCTTCCTGATTTTTCTTCGCTCACATTTTTCTTAAGAAGGCAGACAAATGTAAAAGGTGGCGACTGAAAACAAAATTTGAATCCAAAATCTGAGTTTATGAATGAAACAAACTCCTCCTTCACTGATGACTGTAATAAGATGGCCACCGGATCTTGCAAACCATGAAAAATCATTTCTTCTTGGTGAGTAAAAACAAAAATACAAGATTCTTTCGTAAGTGTTTGTTGTTCTTGCTCTATTTCTTCTGTTTTGAGAACATTTTCAAATGAAATGGCAGCAATAGGTTTGTCTACTTCTCCATGCATCTCAAGAAAAACATTCATACATTCTTGAACATCTTCAAATATGACAGCCATATTATGTGCATCAAGGCTATCCTCTTGTTCATAAAACAATTCTGATTTGGTTTCATTTAACTTCTAGAAATTTGTTTGAGGACTGTCATTTTGACTTTCAAATGAATTAATAGAAATAAGTTCATGTTCATAATATTCTTGCAAATGTGAAAAGCTGTCATCTTTAACTATTTCACAATCTAGAGTTCTCATGGATGTATTTTCAAAACCCTCATCTGTGTCTATGCTGTTTAGAAATTGAACCAATACGTCATTCTCAGGGGAAGAAAGACAACTTTGAAACATTTCGTCATGTTGGAAACATTGTTGAATATCCATATTTGTTTCAAGTGAATGGTAATGGCCTTGCACAACAATCTCTTGAGCATCTTCTTCTTCTTTTTCACGCTGATAGCTGAGCATAGGCTGCAAATCTGAGCTAAAATAACTTTTCATATGATCATCAATATGGTTATCACTACTGGAAAGTCTACTTCTCTCTTTGTATTCACCATCATGTCTGGTGGATTTCTGACTTGAGACATTACAAATATTTTTCTTCAACAATTTGAAAGAATCAAAACACAGTGGTAAGGTTGTCTCACCTGATTCGATACTTTCTTCGGTCTCTTTACTGTGGGCATATTTCTGAACATGCCTATTTTCAGTTTCATCTTCAACCAATGTCTGCACCTCTAAACCGATGGAAAACGCATGAGAAAAATGTTGCAACATGTTATTAATTTGTTCCATTGATTTATTGTGATTTTGCATCGGTGCAAATTCATTTGCCTCCACAATGATCTTAGAATTCTTTTTCAACAATTTAAATGCAACAAAGCACAAAGGCAGAGAATTTTCTTTAGCTGACCCAATACTTTGCTCTTTATAACTGTGATGTGTAGGTTGATTTATCTCACTATACTGCTGAAAAAGAACATCTTCAATATCATAATCATCTTCATACTTGTCATATGCATGAAGATCACTGTCATATGCAAGGTCATCTAACAAGAACAAACTTGGAACATCAACTTGTTCTTTGACCAACTGATTTGTACACTCATCCTCTTGATTATCTATAAATGAATACATGAAAAAATCAACCCCTTGCTTATCATGGGATGGATAAGAAATTAAATTAGCACCTCTTCTTTTAACAAGTGGAATGTAATTTTCAGCACAATCACCAGCATTTGAAACCTCAAGAGGACCCATGATATTGTTGATTCTATGCTCAAGATTCCGATCAACTATTTTTTGTTCATATCCACTTTCATGTTCTTGAGCATCTAATCCCTCTTTTTGGATCTGTTTACATGCCTGGATGTTGTGTTGGATATCCTGGGCATCATTAAACATTTACTGTAACAACTTAGGTCTTCCTTCCATCATGAGGAAAGATAAATCTGGATGAAGGGTTGTTGTATAATGGAGCATGGCAACAACTTCAGTGGGTTGAATCTCTTCAGGCAATTTGTAGTAAATACTGGAAAACCTTCTACTGAATATAGAGATAGCTTCGTTGCTCTGCCATTCCAAGACATGGAACTCTGCAAGTTTCAGCTCCAAATATTTCTTCTTTCCCCAAAATTAAAAAAAAAACATTCTTCAATTCCTCCCATGAGCTAATGTATCTGACTGCAAATGTCTAAACCAGTCTTTGGTGTCCCTGTTCAAGGATTGAGAGAAAACCCTCATACAAACATTATCATGGTCAATCTCAAACAACTCTATAAAATGCTCAAACCCTTGAATGTATTTTTCAGCTGAGATGACATCAGGCTCCCTATCAAACACATGCAGATATTTATAGTGCTCAGAAGGAAGATCATGAACAGTAACAGGTATTTATAGTATTTATAACACGAGTAACAACAACTGGTTGTTTTCCAACATGTTTGACAGTGGTTGGAGGTTGTGACCCTTGTTTATCTTTCTTCTTCTTAATCTTTCTTTTCTTCTTCTTCTTATTCACCGGGTTACTAGCTTCAGAACTTTCTCTCGATGAAGAAGATGAAATAGAAGGAGACCTTGCAAGCAAAGAAGGCGAAGAAGACCTTACTGGTGAAGAAGGTGAAGGGTCAACATGAGGTTGATGCTCTTGGGGGAAAGTGCTTACGACTGAAGCACTAACTGCATTCAGGATTACCTGAGTGGAAAACAACCATACCGATAATCCAATCATGAGACCTGGAAGGCTCAAAGTAGCGATATGAGGAGGACCAATGTTTACCTAAGAAGGAAAAATAAAAGGTTCCCCTAGAAAAGGGGTTCCTTCATTGGTCGTTCTGGGAACTGACGCCATTAAAACAAAAATCCAACCTAGAGTCTTCTAGGGAAAACAAACAGCACACGCTAAAAATCTAGTAAGCAAGCAAGCAAACAAAACCTTCTCACAATGAGCACACTAGTTGGTGATGAAATCCAACATCACGGGGACAAAGTAAGAAGGGGCTGGGATAGAGCGGGTGGAAAAGTTACGATGATGACCTGCTTAACAGACTTACGCCTTGGTGCAAGCTCCCACACATAATCGTGGGTATACCCTCCAAGGAGGCCGAGTGAGTTTGGCCAACGTTGATTCTAGGTACTGTGAAGACTTGCCCCTCCACAGTCACCTTGTGTAAAGACCCTAAAGAGATAGGCCACTAAGGTTACCAATCACTACAGTGATGCCTGGGGAAACAATCGACAGTCCGATCCATGCGCAAGGGCAGGGTATCTAGCTCGAAATCAACTTGAAAGGCTTCCACTCATCATTGTGGGTATACCTCTCAAGCGACCCCCATAATACATGCAACCTCTACACCAAGAACAACAAAGAAGCGTGAGTAACTCTGCCAGTCTCAATGCGACCTCGTGATTGACCATTGTGTTAGAAGGGCTTCCCAGGACAAAATGTAGTAAGTGGATTTAACTCTCCCTATCACAAGATACTATGTTTGTTTGCAACTTTGGAAAGTTATCTTTCACACCTATTCCAAAGCCCTACGACTAATCTAATGTAGGTTTGCTACCAGAAAATATAAAAATGTCTAATCAATTTTTATAAGCGCTTTATTTTTAAGGCTTTTGTTACTCAAAAGGAAGATGGCATGGACAATATGGTGTTTTGACCGACTCGAAAGTTATGCAAAGAGATGAAGATGCAATCTTTTCATTTCGATGAGAGCTATTCTACGAGAAGGAGAAAACATTTATCATTCCCAGATGCACGATGTCCCAAAATTTATTAAACTAATCAATATAAAGATTCTTAAGAAATGAGAAAAAGGTACTGTACACCAATGCACGATTCATGGCCATTTTTTTGGGAATTTAAGACCAAAAAATGCCAAGAATCATGCAATTTCGCTACTTCAAATGCAAGGATGCCCCCAATCTAATATAAAGCAAGAAATTAAATCTTTTTGTTTAAAAATTTTCACTAAAAGCAATAATGAACTTTCTTAAAACAAAGCAACCCAAACTAAAAGTTTTCTTTTAAAGCGAACTATTCAGAAGAAATCTGATCTTTCCCTAAACAATTCTAAAGAAAACACATGCTTTGTAATTGAAAGACACTCAAAGCAAGAGTCTAATCCTTCAAAACCAAACAAAGCCAATGTGGCTAAAAGTAACTCAAAGAATGTCAAGCAGACTGTAAACAGATCAATATAGGCTCCAAAAGCTCAATCCAGCTGATCAAAGAAAAACTGGGTCATCAAAAGATGACAAGACCCAATCCAAAAATTTTTACAAACAAGTTCACAGCCTAGGAGAAGAGTATAGTGCGAGAATTAGGTATTCTCACAAGCTAGACATTGGTAGGGTGCGAGAAGTTCGCACTAGATCTAACAACAGGGTGCGAAAATCAATGGTTTTCGTAGGCTGTAGAGAGGTACAGTGCGAGAATGTCTGTAATCAAAGAAAATTTTGAAAAAGGATAGGGAATCTAAGTGAACCTCTAGATCCAGAGAGTCTGGATGGATGTCTCACAGAGTCAGAAACCAGAAAACAAACAATCAAAGGAAGGGAAACTAGACTAACTAGGAAACAATCCGTTCCCCAGTGGAGTTGCCAATTTTGTTATCAGATAAATCGGTAGGTGCGGACACTAACTGATCTCCCTAGATCCACCTAGATCTAGAACAAAAAACACCAGAACATGACGCTTTCCTTAAGTTTTAAATATTGAATTTACTAACTAAAGAGGGATAGGTGACATACCGTTTAAACGTCGCTTCCTCTCGCTATCGCCATCCTAGCTTTGTTCCAACGCTCATACAATGATGAACCTGCAAAAGAACGCAACCAACCAAAGTGATAGTAATAGAATAAACTCAATATAAACCTATGTATGTGATCAAGGAATCATACAATAAAACACAACAAGCTTTATAGGAAAGAATCGTATTACTGTATCATATTAAATGTGAAAGAGAGATTACAACCATGGCCTTGATGTCGTAAGGTCCCTTCCAACTGTCCTTTGTTCCCCACACACTTCTTTCTCCAAGGATTTTGAGACCATGTATCTAATAGCTACTCACAATCTATCTTGACAAAGCAAATCTCAAAGCCACTCTAACCAAGCTAACAATCCCAAGCCAAAAACAACTTAGCCCTTCTCCATGAGAGATCCTCTCCTTTTATAAGCTGAAGAGGATAAGGTGAGGAGGTTAGGATGATCCCACTAAATCATGAAATTGAGTAAGATCCAAACCATTCGGATGCCACCTCACCATGGAAGTTTCTCCTTCTAGAAGATTCAAGAAAATGCTCGTTTTTCCCACGTGTAAGCATTCTCGCACCCTGCCTATAGAGAAGACTGTGAACTCCTTGCGACCTAGCTATGATGCAGTCTGTGAGAATCAGGTATTCTCGCACCCTAGCTATAATGCAGCCTGCGAACTTCCTTTTTTATAGGGTTTTTACAAAGGAAAATGCAACTTCTTTTCTCAGAAAAAGTTCTTCTCCCTTCTTTCTTCAGGAACTCAGGCCACTGACCCCTCTGAAGACTACAGACAGGTTTACATCATTAACGGTCATAGGGATGACGAAAATAATGTGTAACAATGACAAAAAATAATTTGAATTGATATACTTAAAAGGTTTATATATGGCTTTTCTTACATAATTTTTTCTGGTGGAATTCTCTGTAACATTTGTTAATTTATTTTGAATAAACTCTAAGAAATTAAAAGGCAAATAACCACAAAGTTTCATTTGAGGTCTTCAACTCTTATTGGTTGATAATTGATGAAAAAAATAAGTTGTATGTAGAAAGAGCATTCATCATTTTCATTTCCCATCCATGATTTCACTTTATGCAAATTATAAAGCCCCTTATTTTTCCCAAAAATAATTTTTTTAATCCCCTCGCTCTGTTTTTAAAAAAAATGTGATTGTGCAAAGGTTCCCTAACATTTGAAATTTTTTATAAAGGGCAGATTTCATATAAGAACAATGAATAATATTGGATGAAATATTCATTAAAATAAATATGATGGTATTATTAAGGTCAAGCTTCTGCTTATGAATTGTTTTTTTTAGAACAATAACCATTGCTTCCCTCTCATGAATACCACTTTTCATTCATTACAAATCCAATCATATCCCATATGTCATTGAGTTTCCCTATTCTAAACAATGATATTTTTGGACTTAAGTCAACAAATAAATTATGATTGATACATGCAAAGTAATGGATTGATTGCATGGATGCTTGTGTGTGGACAAATAAGAGCCAATGTTTTAAATTTATCTTTAGGCAAAGTGATTTGAAGGTTGATTAGTCTTTCTTGTTTCATATACTGATCTAATTTTGTTTTTATACAATGATTTTCTTCAGTAGAGGAAGCCATAACAGAGGTAGAGGCAGAGGTAGAGGCAGAGGTAGAAACAATTTTTTGTAGAGAGGTAACAAGAGACCTAGGTTCTCCATAAATTTTGATGTTGACCTTCAAGAATTGAATCAACTATTTCAAGTTGGTTTCTTTAAATTAGTGGGACAAGGAGTGTTCTAACCACATCCTCGACCAAAAAGGCCTCCTTAAAAACCTCGCCCAAGTCTTTCTAATGTTCATGTTCCAACTCATGTGTCCCTCCAACAAGAGGTTCCTATCAATGATGGCTGACAAGATATTATTCATCAACCTATAGTCCATCATAATGGATGGCCCATAGTTTCATTTCCATTTCCACGTCCACCACCACTCAACCAACATGCCGAACGAATTTCCCACATTACATCCCCTGTCCAATCTTCACATGCAAGCAAGAGACTCAAAATAGCCTTCCCTGAGCTTAAGTCAAGAAAATACAAAAAAGTGGTCACTCATTCTAAGTCATCTAATGATTCGTCTCAGTCGGTTACTTCCCATGCTCACCAAGATGATGAACACTCTAGAGCCTTCAATGAATTTCACCCTCAAGCATCCAATCAACCACACTCTGAGAAGGCTAACTGAACAAAAAAAACCAGAAAAGGCAACAAGCATTGAAAAGAAGGAGACTGCTTCTCACAATAAATATGGTTTTTGATAATTTATGTGGTGAACACTATATTTATATTTTGATCTCCTATAGGTAGTATGACACTATTTTTCCATTTTTGGACAAAATGATACTATATCTTCATTTTTGGACAACCAGTTAATATTTGCTTTTTCGACAGTAACAAGTACATTTTATTTATTTGATATATATATGAATAATTTTGGGAGACACAAGGAGATGTTCAAAGTGATTGCTTATGTGTATATTTATGAGGTGGCATGATTTATTATTTAAGTAAATTATGAAGCCACAAGGAGGAAATCAAAACTTAAAGGAATTAGGGGTCCCACCTATTAGTTATTATTTATTTACCTTGTATCTATTATTATGATTATTTAATATTTGTCCCTAACTAATATTAAGTCATTTGTGACTTAACTAAAGGTAGTTTGAAACTACCACTTCTTTTGAGAAATATGAAAAGCTGATCAGAAGAAGGGACAAGGGGAGAGAAAACAAGGAAATAAATTTCTGATAAAGGTATGCTCTTATACTTGTGGGATTAATTACTTTCAATCATTTTGAGTTATCATAGAGTCTTAACCTTTTTGTTGATAACAGGGTCTTATTGAAGATAACATGATTCAAAGACTGAGATACATAATTCAACAACTGATTCTAGAAAAGTTGATCATTTGATCTTGGCAGTCTGTGTATTCTGATTTGTTTTCATTACTGATAGAGAATATTTTGCAGAATCAATAAATGATACTTTTGTGGATAAGATGATCTCGATTTCTAGTCTCAATCTTCTCTTGTTGTCAGTGTCTTTTTGGAGGGTGCCCATCGAAGATCTCTAAATTTGATCTTGGTCCTTACCCTAGCATGGGTTTTAAAAGAAGGTTATGATTGTAACTTGGAATGAAATCAATAAAATTGATTTGCTAATTTTGATCTCACATGTGCATTCTCTGATATTACTTTCAGATTTGTATTTCATTTGTTCCTTAATTCTCAAAACACAGTACATATATATTTTTTCCCCAAAAGACAACATTTGTTCCTTGTACTTATTACTTGAGAATCAATTGATAATTTTGTCTAAGGCTATAAACCCCGTGTGATAATCCCAACTATCTTACTCTAGCCAAGTAAGATTCGAAAATGTTGGAGTGAGGTTCTTCATTACTTTTCCTCAACACTCCCGACTAAACACACCGTAAGGGTATTGAACTCAGATCGTCTAACAAATGAAACCCACACCTTAACCAGTTGACCTAGCGAGAATTAACAATTGGAGCATAATGTTGTAACATTGTACAAATTTTAATAAAATTAAAATTTTATGTTAATTAGTTAAATAGGTTGTTTTTAATTTTTATATTAAATCTTAGGTTTTAGATAGGGTTTAAACTTTAATATTAGTTTCATTAAAATTTAATATTAATTTTAATATAATTGACTTTTATATAGTTTAGTTCTGATTTTATTTTAATAAAATATTGAACAAAAGTTTTTAATTGTATACATCATATAATATATAAAAAATAAAAGTGGTGTTTGTGTCACAGGTTAATCATGCACGCAATAAAAAGAAAATCGACGGTCGACAATGACCTATGCCCCCTCGACCATACGATGTTTAATAAAAGTGTGACCCCCTAGCATAAGCAAAGGATGGTTTCCAAGAATGCAATGAGTCAATCATATAGGCCATCGTGGCCCCTCCCTCAGTGGTTTGCAAAACCATGAAAGACCCCCCACGGGAAACAACCTTCCACTTGTAAAGTAAGACACATGGCTTAATGGTAGAGGTGATATGTTTTGTTTTATAAAATATTAGTTATATGTATTGCTGACACCTTCAAATCTATGTATGTGCCATATACCATATGTCATTCAATTAGATCCTTCTATGTTTCCTCCAATTAAATCCCGTCACGTGTCCAATAAAAATGTGATGTGGCCCAATGTCGAAGAATCTGCCAAGCTACGATAAGTTATAACACGAGATCATCAAAATGAAGACACATGTATGGTCAGGTGTATGTACATGGAGAGTACAATAAGTTCAGTTAAACACATAGATTTCTACCTTTTGTCTTCATCAAATGGTTCACCTCATAGCCAAATATAAGTTGACATGTTCTAATGTAATCATGAAGAATTATTTCTCCAAAATCACAATAGTTGAAATCTATGTCATCAACAGAAGCTCCAGTTAGTTATCAAGTAAGATCATATGAAGATCTTGTCACTAATAGAAGATCGAATTTACATGATTTATATCAGATTCATGCTGAGATTTTCTTGTTATGCGTTAATCATGCAAATCTACATTTGCATGATTAACAACCATTATCAATTTGTTCTATTTATATAAAGCGGTTTCTACAATATTTGTTCATATTAAGCACTTAGATAAGTTTTTATCACTTTCGTTACGACAAGTTTCACAAGTGGGGTAATTGTGATAAGTTATTTTTACTATGAAACTGCTGTAAAGAAACTTGTAATAATTGATTTATGTATGGGAATATCAAATTTTAAGGCACTAGAATAACATTAAAAGTTCATAAAAGAAGCATATGGAAAAAAAAGAAGAAGCAAGGTTAGGAGATTATTAAGACAACAAGTGAAGACTGTGTGTTTTTTGGAATGAGCCCGATGGACCATTCTTTTGTAAATCACTGAGTTAGGGAACTTAATGTATCTGATTCATCTCTCATTTACATAGATCTTTGTTTTCTTCCCTATTTCATGTATTAAGCCTCTTTTAAAATCATCTCTATTCTTTCTTTCATTTTATAATTTGCAATAAGATTGATATAATTTGGAGACACGAATTTGGTATGACCACCACCATTGTCTTATATGTTTTACTGATTTGTAGAAACACACACACACACACACACACACACACACACACACACACACACACACATATACTTTGGAATAGAGCCTGGGGAAACCCACCAGGCACTTCCCCTCATTTCAAGGATGGTACTCGAGGTAAACCAAATTTTGTAGAAAGCCAAAGATTTTTCGATAGCTTGCTCATTTAAGAGCTCAACATGTCACTTGCATGAATTAAACCTAGGGTGGTGGAAAAAACCCCAGCCCATGCATTTATCATTTATCGGATTTATTGACTAATGCCCAGTAATTCATCCTTTCTTCATAATAGACTAGAAAACACTTCCTTTCTCTTTATTGAGATTGAAATCGAATGTTCTTCTCCTTTTTCTTTCATATTTCATTATCAGTTTTGTGCTCTGTTGGATGAGACTCCTTTCCCAATGGATTAGGCCTATGATATGAGAGATTTACAGTCTCTTAATCCTAGTATTTGTTATTTTATCCTTAACTCTGTTTATACTTCTCTTTAATTCATTCAAATTTGGCACCTAAACTTAATGATGAAAGCTGTTGCTTAGTGACAGTGGGAAGCCAACAATTTTAAATCATATGAGAGAGCCCTCTCTGGTCCAAGAGCTAGCTTGTGACCTAAAGTTTGTTTTCAAGATGTCTTGGCATGGTTTCTAAGTATCCAGGAACCATCTCAAGTTACAACAGACTTGGTTTCTTAGAATTTAGCTTATGAATGACAAACTTGTGGTTTGGGCTGTAGAAACATCAAAATCTCCAATTTTCCAAATGCCTCTCAATATCTCTATTTTTCACATTATTTTTAAACTGCACACACATATAGATTCAAGTATGCAAATTCTAAAAACATAATTTAAAAAAAAAAATTATTGTTTACTATCCATTAAAAACAATTATATATTGCACTATATTGAGATCTACAATCTAAAATAAATGCTTGATTATATAATTTCAGGGATATAATGACTTTCATATATATATATATATATATATATATATATATATATATATATATATATATATATTGCACACACATATAGATTCAAGTATGCAAATTCTAAAAACATAATTAAAAAAAATTATATTATTGTTTACTATCCATTAAAAACAATTATATATTGCACTAGATTGAGATCTACAATCTAAAAAAATGGTTGATTATGTAATTTCAGGGATATAATGACTTTCATCACACACACACACACACACATATATGATGATGATGTTTTAATGTCCATTGAGACCAAACTTGGTTTATCGAACCTTAATAAAAGTAAGAGATTACTTGGATTTCTTTATAATGTTATTTCGATGCTTTAAAAACATTAAGAGAAGCATTCTAAGATCACTAAAGTTTTGATGGATGAGAAGGTTATGATTCCAAGAAAGGATTCAAAGTGTCTCAAATTTCTATTTAATGTTATCCTTTTGGTCTATGTCCTTAATAATAGCTTTTCAGTTCCTAATTATTTTCCATTTTCCTTCCTTTACCTTTTGAACCTCCTTCCTTAATTTATCTTGATATTCTGGACCAAAGTCTTCATTTATAAATTCCAAACCCTTTTAAGCTAGGAGTTTTACTAAGTATGCCATATTTATGGACATTAGAGCTTACCATATGTTAGAATATTCAAGAATATTGAGAGGGGGGTATAGAGTTATTTCAACAATTTTAACCTTCAAGCACTACATAAAAATTAACCATTAAACATGTCATTCATCATCACATAAACTCATACACATTGCACACATATTTTTACATGGAAACCCAGCTGGGAGAAAAACACATAAACTTTTCTTAAGTAGTTTCAGGATTTTACAAGCACCAACTTGAAGGAAACACCCACTCCCTAAGTTTTATAGCAACTGCTGGAAGGAGATACCAATCCCATTGGAATATTTTAAATAATTATATAGGATCAAATAAACCTTTAAATACAATCCCAAAATCACTTCTTAAATCTGCATACAAAACTGCTCAGAACTGTACCTTGAATACGCAAAATTGTAAGATTCGTCATGAGCTCAATTTTCTATTTTTTATTCTAAAACTTGGACCTAAGATATTAGGATCCTTTACCCTTCTAATTGAACAAGTGGAATTCAATTTGGACCTACCAAGCTTCCGATATAACCATTTTATCTTGTACACATGTTTGGGAATAGTTTTTGGATTAGTCACAAACCATAACTTCCAACAAGTATAACTCTGTACCTGTAATGAATCAAGATTTGAAACTTGTACCCAATGTTCTTCAATATCTTCTATGAAATTCATCCTTGAATCGTCCCCAATTTTTTTTTATAGCGAAAATGGAAAGATGACTCGTTTTGAAGAAGAAAACCCTAGTTTTAAAAACCTCAACTTCCACTGACTATAACTCCAAACTTGTAATGAGTCAAGACCTAAAATTAGTACCCAATATTATTTGCTATATATTATGAAACAACTCCAAGTTTCTCTATCTGAATCATTCTAGAAAAAAATTATATCGAAAATTCCAAGATGACCTTAAAGAAAACCCTAGAACAAATCATCACAAGACTTCATCTTCACTTGGAATTTCACCCTTCTTCACTTCATCTTCCCTTAGAAATTCACTCCTCTAGGTTGAAATTTGCTCCTCTTCCTTGGATAGGTCGAATTGGTGTGATCCAAAGGCCAAATGAGGCTCCTCTTATTTATATGAGTCTTCTCCACATGAGGGGGTGTGACCAAGGGTCACAAATTTTGGGTCGCACCTCTTCCTTAAGGATGGTCGACCTTAGGGGCTTATTTAATTTACTTTAAGGGATTCTTCTCTTGGCTTTAGGGGATTATTCGCTTGTGTTTAGGGGCTTCTTATCTCGACTTTAGGGGCTTCTTCACTTGGTTTTAGGGCTTCTTCAAGGCTCCTTCAAGGCTCCATTTTTGTATAACTCAAAGTGGGCATGTGGAAACAACCACATGTTATATCATCTCGTGAGGTCCATGCTTAAAATCTACACCATAAGGGAACCACTTTGGAGTTATATACACTTATGTTAAGTCTCCTTGAAGGCTCTTCAATGATTCTTCAAGTGGACACATCATAATCACTTTTAGGGGCTTCTTCTAAGGCTGACATCAATGAAAATCAATTTTCCAATAATATCCCCCTTTGGCATTGATGGAAACTTAGTAAAAAAATTGTTCTCCCCCTGTCTTCGTGCTCTGATCCCAATGACCGTACTATCCTATTGTCTTCATGCTGACTCCCCATGTCTTCATGCTTCTAGTTTTACTATTTTTCTCTCCCCCTTTGACATCTATGGCAAAGGGAAACTCCCACTGACAATATTCCCCTTTTTGTTCTTGCATAAGATTATGGAAATCAATTTGGAGATGAAATTATTCCCAGTTTTTTCAAATATACTCAAAGGTCTCCCTAGGAAGAGGCTTTCTGAAGATGTCCGCAATTTGTTCTTTTGTCCCACTATACTCCAACTTGATATTCTTTTCTATGATTTGTTCCCGCAAAAAGTGGAACTTAATAGGAATATGTCTGGTCTTGGAATGCATCGCTGGATTCTTGGAGATGCTTATAGCACTGGTGTTTTCACAGAGTATTAGAATAGGCTCATCATATCTTACTTGTATGTCTTGCAGAGTTTGATTCATCCAAAGAATCTGAGTACAACATGAGGCTACTATGATACATTTTGCTTCTACTATGGATAAGGGTACTAAAGATTGCTTCTTGCTCAACCAGGACACTAAGTAGTCACCTAAGTGGAAAGTTTCTCCACTTGTAATTTTTCTATTATTAATACTTGCTGCCCAATCTACATCTTTGTAGGTGACCATAGTTAACTCATTTCCTTTCGGATACCATGGCCCAAAATATGTTGTTCCTTTAAGATATATGAAGATCCTTTTCAATGCTAGAACACGGGTTTACTTTGGTGCCGCTTGAAATCTTGCGACCGGTCCAACTACTTGCATTACATATGGTCTTGAAGCTGTAACGTAGAGTAGACTACCAATCATTGATCTATAGAGCCTTTGATCCGCTTCTTTAGATTCATCATCTTTTCTCAACTTGCAACCGATAACCATAGGAGTACTCACATGTTTACAATCTTCCATTTTGAACTTCTCTAACATTTACTTGATGTACTTGGTTTGAGAAATGAAAATGTCTTCATCTAGTTGAGATATTTGGAGTCGCAAGAAGAAATTCAACTCCCCAAGTAGGGACATTTCAAATTCATTATGAATATCCTTGGCAAACTTCTGACTCAATCTATCATCATCACTTCCAAATATGATGTCATCAACATACACTTCAATAATAATCATATTTCCTTGATCCAATTTTTTGTAGAGGTTACTATTTTCATTTCCCCTTTTGAGTCCTTGTTTCTATAAGAATCATTCCAATCTTGAGTACTAATCTCTCAGATATTTCTTAAGTCCATAAATATATTTCTTCAATCTCCAAACATAATCTTCCTTTTCTAATAGTAGAAACCCTTCTGAAAGTTCTATGTAGACTTATTCTTCTAATTATCTGTTTAAAAAAAATGATTTTATGTCCATCTGATACACTTTGATCCTTTTGGAGCGTGTGTAAGCCAAGAACATTCTGATTGCTTCCATTCTGGCCACACGAAGAAAGGTTTCTTCAAAATCTATTCCTTCAACTTGAGCATATCCTTTGCACACTAGTCTTGCTTTGTTTCTGGTTACCTGCCCATCTTCGTTTAGCTTGTTTCTGAAGACCCATTTTGTCCCAATTACATTTTTGTCCTTTGGTATTGGAACTAGTTCCCATGTCTCATTTTTCTATATTTGATTTAGTTCTTCTTCTTCCATAGCCTTGATACAATGTTCATCATTTCTGGCTTCCTCAAAGTTACTTGGTTCAACTATGGGCAATAATGAAAAATGTCGTTGTTTAGGTGTCTATGCTTTCCTTCTTCTTTTGGTTTCTACTCTGGCATTTCTATCTCCAATGATTTATTCCCGTGGATGATTCTTCTGAACCCAACGGTTAGGTGTCCTAGAAGGTGTTTGAAAATATTGTTGGTCATTTTCTACTTTTTCTGCTTCTAGTTGCTTCTATTCTTACTGTTCTTCTTCTTCTTCCTCTTCTTCTTGATTTAGTTCTTTATTTTCATTTTCTTCAAATATGTTTGAATTTCTTCTTTCCTTCCTGGTCTTTAGCAAGTCTGTTTGATCAACTTTTACATTGATGATTTCTACTATCTTGTTGAGTCTTAGATTGTAGCACTTATATGCTTTGCTTTTGCATGAGTACCCAACAAATATGCCTTCATCCACCTGAGAGTCAATTTTTCCAATCTTCTCGTCTTCCCTTTTTATGTAACACTTACTTCCAAACACTCTAAAGTGCTTGACATTATTCGATCTTCCTTTCCATAACTCATATGGAGTCTGATCAGTATTGTTTCTGATCAATCCTCTATTCAAGATATGAAGGGTTGCATGCATTTCTTGTCCCCAAAAGATATCACTTATCTTGGAGTCATTCAACATGGTTCTGGCCATTTCTTGTACAATTCTTTTTTCCCTTTCAACAACTCCATTTTGTTGAGGTGTTCTAGCTATTGAGAATTGTCTTTTTATTCCCTGTTCTTCACAAAAATCCTTGAATTCATTTGAAGTAAACTCACCTCCATTATTTGATCTTAATAATTTGATTTTCAAATCAATTTCATTTTCAACTAGTTCCTTGAATACCCAAAAACATTCAAGAGCTTCTAACTTTTTCTCAAGGAAACAAACCGAGGTCATTCTGGTGTAGTCATCAATGAGTAGCATGAAGTATTGTTCACCATCCAATCCTTTTGTTCTTGTGGGCCCACATAAATTAGTGTGTACAATCTCCAATGGTTTTGTTGTAGAGTATTCCTTTGTATTGAATTCAACTTTTGTTTGTTTTCCATGCTGACAATGTTTGCACATAGTATTCATTGGCTTTGTAATTTCTAGAATTTCTCTTACAAATTGCTTCTTGTTGATCTTGACAAGATTATCAAAGTGTATATGGCCCATTCTCCTATTCCAAAGCCAACTTTCATCTTCTTTTCCTAAACAACATCTTTCTTCTTCAATCTCATTCAAGATGTATATGTTGTTTGGAGTCCTTGTCGTTGTTGCCACTAGTTTGCCTAATCCTTCTTTCCTTATTTCACATTCTTTTGAATTGAATATAAGCGTGTGTCCCTGATAACACATTTGGCTCATACATAACAAATTATGCTTCAAATTTTCAACAAGTAGGGCATTTTCTGCCACAACATCTTTGTTTCCAAGACTAACTATGCATTTTCCTATAATTTTGGCTGAGTTATCATTGCCAAACGTGACATACCCCTCTTTTTATTTATTTAATGTTACAAATCTATTTTTGTCTCCAGGCATATGCTTTGAGAATCCATTGTCAATATACCAATGACTTCTTCTATTTTGGGCTTGTAAGGAAAATCCACATTCCTCAACCTTCAAATCTTCTTGCTTCCTTTTACAAGTCCTCTGTTGTTCCCCTATATGATTGAAAGGAACATGCCTAGTTTCCATTCAATAAACTATCAAATCACTTATGCAATTTCTGACTATGTGTCTAAAATTGTTACATTTGTAGCATTCAATTTCATAACCCAAAGCATTAAAACTGTTATAATTTCTGTCAGATGCCCCACGATAATTTCTAGGATAATTACCTTCATAATGATTTTTGGTATTTTCATAGCTACTTCTATTCCAGGTGTTTCTACCCTTTGCATAGGCTCTACAATTTATGGCTTTATGCTCAAAATTATGGCAAGAATAACACAAGCCAAAAAAAATATTTTGGTACGTGGGTGTGGGTGGTCTTCTAGTTGGTGTTGTTCTGATGAAATCATGATATTCTTCTTGGGTCTTCTTCATTGCTGGTTGTCGATTCCATGTTCCTTTGAATTCACCATATTCTTCTTGATTCTTATTTATTTATGGTTTATGTATGTTCTCCTTTAGAGGCTTGCATTCTTCTTTCTTGATGGAACCCTTGATGATAACTGCATAACTTCTTTTCTCTACTTCATTTCCTGTCATCATAGATATTGAACCCTCATCAGTATTATTTTGTTTGTATCCAAGTATAGACTTGTCATAGGATGGTTTTTGATTTCAAATGATTTCATCCAGTATTTTGGTGCTATTGCCAAAATTTAGTTGGATGTCCTTCTTTTGTAGTTCCTTTCTTAGTGATAATATTTCAACTTCCTGATTCTTTGTTATTTTCTTCTTTTCTTCCAGTTGTCACTTGAGTGTTTCTTCAATAACTTTGGCTTCTTCCAATTGAATCCTTAGATCTATGATAGTATACTTGGCTTCTTCAGAATTTTTGCTAGGGTTTTGAAAGCCGTCTTTTAGTTTACTTAACTCTTCTTTGAGAGACTTGTTTTTCTTCCTTGCTATTCTTAGATCAATTAAAGAACTTATCAATTCTACCTCAAGATTCACTTCTCCTTCTTCTTCATAGTCTCCATTGTTTTCAGTAGTTTCCTCTTGAGTCTCCAATGCCATGAAGAATACTCTTCTTGAGTCACTATCACTATCATTATCTTCATCGGATGAGAAACTATCGTCTTTTGAAAATAGGATTTTATTTTTTAAAAAATATTCCTTTGTTTCTTTCCTTGTCTCTTTTATGGTATTTATTTTCTTTCTTAGGATCTTCTTCTTCATCACTATCATAACCCCTTGCATGAGGACATTTGGAAACAAAATGGCCAACTTTACCACAATTAAAGCATTTGAAAGGAAGCTTACCTTTGTACTTACCGGTTCCTCTTTTCGGCTTTCTCACAAAGTTGGCTTCTCCTTCATTGTATAAATAATCACTATTGTTGGAGTAGGGTTTTGACTTTGGCTTGTTCTTTCTTGTATTCTTGGAGGCTTTGAAATATGCTTCCCTTCTGGATGGTATTCCATGTGTTGAAATAATGTAACTGCGAAGAGCATTCTTATTATTTTGTTATTGGATTAAATCCCCATTATGGATTAATCATGTCATTATTATTATTTTTATTATTAGGTTAATCCCCATTGAGGATTAACTAAGTCGGTAATTGTATAAGGACCAAATCCCCTTTTGCGGATTGGTC